>JBAMIB010000061.1:6441203-6451739 GCA_037177415.1 Kaempferia rotunda | reverse complement strand
AAAGTAAACGATCGAAGATCGTGGGCCTTGCAGTAGGAGCCGGCTCAGACTCCGAAGCAAGTAAAATCCCTTGTGTCCTTTCTATTCTTACTTTATTTTCCGCTGCGTACTCGATTTTGATTAACGAACGATTTGCGATATTCACCCCCCCCTCTATCGCGCTCTAACGATCCTACACATAAAACTTTCATGCTCACCCGACACACAGCTGCCACCTCCTGTAGACTAACGCGCCCTGCGATCTTTTGCAATGAGTTAACAGATTCGGTCGCCTTATTACAAATATATAACCTTTTTCTTCTTTATTAAAGCTAATCTTAATGAACCAATATATTGGGAATATCTAATCTTTGGGTCTTTCAACTTACCGTCGTACGCACTTACTAGCCTCCCAGGACACCGGACAAAGAATGCTTATTGAGTCTCCACCTTCCAACCCATGATTTCTTTCCCAAGCATAATTAGTTCAATAAAAAAACTTTCAATTTTAAGGGATAAAAGCATCAATATAGAGAGATATAGCAATAAATAACCCCTTACCTCAGCCCTGAATAATACAAGTTAGTCTTCCATTAAACAAGCTCTGATACCATAAAAGGATCGTTCCTTAGGAAACAAAATTAAAACCTGAGACAAAGCTCAGAGAATTTATTTCTCTCTAAGGAATAGCACACTTAGGAACACTTAGGAGATTACACACTATGCAAAGTTAGCCTCCCCAAGATGACATGTAAGCAGACGAAGTGTCCACCACAAGAAACGTACTCCTCCAGGTTCTCATCAAGGACTCCTCCCCCAAGGAAATAGACAGCATGATCTGGCCTACCGGCTGCACCTCGTTTCCTATGAACCCGTATAGAGTTATGGTCGTCGGCTGCAACTCGTTAGGATCGAGTTGCATGGTGTTAAAAATCTATTTGAACAGCACATTGACAGAGCTTCCGGTGTCAACAAAGACTCGAGATAGGCGACTATTAGCTACGACAACGCGAATGATCAGGGCATCATCATAAGGAAGTTCAATCCCCTCCAGATCCTATGGCCAAAGATGATTTGAGGCCCAATGGCTTCCTTTGGCCGCCACTCGACCGTGTGGATCTACAGCCGGCGAACATGAGACATGCGAGCCCGACCGGAGTCCCCAACAGTTGGGGCCTCGGAAATCATGTAGATCTCCTTTATCGCCGCGTTACTCCGGTTCTCTTATTCTCGAACTTCTCTGGGTCCCGACGGGTGGACTTCGGGTTGGTTGGGATGAGGGCCAAAAATGGTAGGAGGTTGGCTGGGCGAATAACTTGCCCCGGGGTATTGCCTTGTTGTGCCACCAATTGGGTGCCAGTGTTGGCACAGGTAGGTCTTGATCTTCCTCTCGGCGCTTGTGGAGCGAGTTGCCGACACTCTGTAATGTTGTGGGTGGGTGAGCGATGGTAGGTACAGTATTTGTTGACCCACCTAGCAGGTCGGCCAGGCTAAATGGTAGCGACTCTTTACATTGCTCGGGTCCCGAAAGGGCAGAATGATTGGTTTGGGCTCTCGTGGACGAGCAGAGGATGTGGCTGCTTCCGCTCATCTTTGCACTTTGCGCAACAGGGTTGACCTTCTCCTGCACAGCTTCGGCATCTTCGACATTGATGTATTTGGCTGTCTCCCCTAGCAACTTGTCAAAGTTTTCTATGGGATTCCAGGCAAGTGGAGGGAGGCATTCCTGAACCTTCGGACATGTTCTTCAGGTCGGTGTTGACGTTATACTCACCAATGTTTTAAATCGCATAGCGTTGGTTTATAGCGTTTTTGTCTTATCATCGCGTAGCGTAAATAGCGAAGTGCATAGCGCAAGCTTTTCGTGCACGTCAATTTAAAAATATATATATTTATATAAGTAACATAAAAATAACATAGCACCGAAGAGATTTTTCTCCTTCATTTTGATAACAATACTTCCAACCAATATCTTTTTTATCATTTTCTGATAAATTCGTATGCATTGCGAATTTCAAGTATACAATCAAAATCCTAGAAAAACCAAAGAAAAAAAAAATCAGGAGAAACAAATACAGGAGGAAATAAATCGAATAAAAATTTTGGATAAGTTTGCTAATGGAAGAAAAATATCAACCTAAATTATTTAGGTTCGCGAACTAAAAGTTTCGCGAAACACCTTTCTGTTCGCGACAAAAAGCAGCGATTCGCGAAGTTTCTGTTCAACAACAAAAAGGTTTTCGCCTTTCTGTTCGCGAACAGAAAATCGTGACTCGCCGAGTCGCTCGCCTGCATTCCCTCACTGCCGGTCGCCGAAGAAACCAGAATAGAAGAAGGGAAGAAAACCAAAAGGAGAAAACCTAACCTCCGGTCGCCGCCGCTCGCCAATCGCCTCTCCAAGGTTAGATTTCACCCACCTCTGCAGTCTGCCCTAGCTCCTCCCTATGATTTGGTTTATTGATTTGGTAAGCACCGATTGATATGGATAGCACCCGCAATGGGCCGCTAGATATGGATAGCGCACGCTACGTGCACTATCTATGCGATTTTCCCGAATCGCGCGAGCTATCCGGACAAATTGCTAATCAGCGAACGCCCTAGGGCGTTCGCTGGTCGTGGCGCGCGATAGCGCGCTAAATAGCGCTATTAAATACACTGATACTCACCTATGCATACTTTCTTGTAATCTTGTGACAACCTTTCCTCCAGGACCTTTCGAGAGAAAGGACTTTGAGCTCTTCGGAGTTCTCTTGGATGGCCACACCCTTCCCTCGCGTTGGATCTCGAAGTGGCGAATATTTAGCCTAAGACGCTTGGGAACGCTCCGCGTTTTTCCATTCCCACTCTTGACGAGCAGGAACATAGGGGACATCGCACGGCTGTTTGCGTTTCAACCCTTTAGAAGCATGAGTCTTCTCGCAGGATCTCCCCGAGGCTTATGAGTGCAAATCGGCGACTTGCTCCAAAGACACCCTCCGTCTCTACTCTCGCTTGTATTGTTCATATTCACCCACGGTCATACTGACGTTAATCCGCTTAGACGGCTTCATTCTTAACTACTCTGGAACATGCTAAGAAAAGTATTTCCCAGAGTAGAACCCAAATTCGATCTCGTCCAGAAGGCGAGCGCGTGGTGCAAGAATGAGGAAAACCTCCTAAGAGAATCGGGATGGTGGTAGGAATTTCGGTAAAGAAGAGGGGGTGGAGCTAGGGGCAAAGAGGATAGGAAGAGGAGTTGAATGGAAGTAACAGGGGAGTGACGTTAAGGCGAGAGTTTCGACTGTAATTTAGAACGCAGGGAGAGATGAAGAAAATGGAAAGAACTTATAGTTTTAGTAGGGTCATTGCTTCCCATGACCCCACCCACGCCGCTGGAAAACCTGGCAATGTTCTCAACCCTCAGGGACAGAGGTCCTTCTGCGGCTTGCACACACCTCAGAACACGATCTCGTTAGTACCAGAAATCATAGAAGATCTCCCCAGCTCGGGTACTCCGACGCTCAAGTCAAAAACTGTCCTCGATGCAAAAGGATACAGGATGTCGTATGAAGTAAAGTGAAGAAAGAATAACCAAAAATGTCAAACCCCAAAAAGGAAGAAGAACCCCCTTTTCTTATGTGCATGCATCCCCTTTTTATACTACTTGATATGCCTCGGTTATATCAAGAGAACAAGGAATATGAACCCCCTTTTCTTGTGTGCATGCGTCCCTTTTTTATACTACTTGTTATGCCTCGGTTGTATTGAGAGAATAAGGAATATTCTTGTCAGAAGGTGTCGGGTGTTACGGAGACCAAAGAGGCCCTTTCCGTGTGAGAGAAGCTTCCGGATGCCACGTTGGTGGAATATTCTCTGACAGACGGTAATCGTATTTGGTTGTCATTCTTCTTCCTTGAGACTGATTTGTGAGTAGATGTCTGAGTGGGTCAAACGCCTCTCAGACATGGATACGGCTAGAATACTATGGTGAGGGCTTAGGGTTTCTTGAGTGAAGATGTCCGAGCGGCAGTCTCGCTGTCCGAACATGTGCCTAACCAGGGAGTACCCTGGTGGAGATAAGGTTATTTAGAGAGATTGTCCGAGCGGATGGTTGGAAGCTCGGATTGACACACAACTCGAGAGGATGTTGTAATAGGAAAAGTCAAGAACAATCGCAATCGGACCATATGTATGACCCTAAAGGTAAACCCCTAAATGACATACTTGTACACTAAAAAAAATAATTCAAAAAAAATCTAAAATGCACTTAATGGAAATCTGAAATTTATATATAATATATTTAATTTTTTTAATATGTAAATTAAATTATTTGGCTAATCTTTAACTTTTAATTTTTAATCTTTTATTTAATTATTAAAGGTTAATGGCGGGAAATGAGAATCAACCAGAGATGGAATTGAAGCGAAAATCTAATGATATTGCTTGGGATTATGGAGTATTGTATTGCAAAGAAAAAAGAGATTGGATCACTTGCAAATTGTGTAAGAAGCTTATTAAGGGAGGAGTTCATTGGATGAAACATCATATTACGGGTATTGTAGGACAAGTTGAAGCATGCACTAAAGCATCTGATGAAGAAAAAAAAAAGTAAGAGTTTATCTTGAAAATAGCAAGAATAATAAGCGAGAAAGGGTGGAAGAACTAAAAGAAGAAAGGATGGAAGTAAATATTAATTTAGAGGATGAAGATTGTCAAGTTGAGGGAGATTCTTCTAAAAAGAAGTAAATGCACCTCGGGCCTATTGATAAATGGACATCTGCATGCAATCGATCCAACAAAGACAAGACAACGAAATACTAATGATGCATTGAAGTTAAAATTTACAAATGATGTGCATGTGTATGTTGCAAGATGGATTTATGAGGCGGGGATTCCTTTTCATGCAATCGATAATCAAAGTTTTAGACAATTTATAGAGGCAGTTGGTCAATTTAGTCCGGGCTACAAACCTCCAAGCCAATACCTTCTAAGAGAGCCACTTTTGAAACAAGAAGTTGAGAAACCAAATTATCTTTGAAAATGCACGAAGAAGAGTGGATGAAAAATGGATGTTCAATTATGACTGATGCATGGACGGATCGCAAGAGGAGAAGCAATATAAATTTATGTGTTAATTGCAAACTAGGCACTTCATTTATTGGTTCTATTGAAGAATCCATGGAGGCACATGCAAGGACTTACATTTTTTAGTTTGTGAAAAAATACATCAATGAAATTGGCCTTCAACATGTTGTTCAAGTAGTGACGGATAATGCGACAAATAATATGGCGGCAGCAGACTTATTGAAGGTTATACAACCTCAAAATTTTTGGACCTCTTGTGCGACTCATACAATCAACCTCATACTTGAAGCAATTAGAAAGCTACAAAAGTTTAGAGTAATAATTGAGAAAGCAAAGACCCTAACAATATTCATCTATGCACATAATAGAACTTTGGCTATTATGAGAAAATATACTATGAAGAGGGATATTATTAAGCCCAGGGTGATTAGATTTGCTACTTCATTTTTGACATTAAAAAGTCTCAAAGACAAGAAAGATCAATTGAGGCTTATGTTTACATCCGAGGAGTGGAGCAACACAACATTAAGGATTACTGTGAAGGGGAAAGCGGCGAAGGCGACAGTAACTAGTATCTCTTTTTGGAATGATGTTTCTTTGGCTTTGAATGTTTTCACCCCTTTAGTGAAAGTTTTACGCCTTGTTGATGGTGACAAAAAGCCCTCAATGGCCTTTTTATTTGGTGCACTTAAACAAGCCAAGGAAGATATTAGAAAGACTTTTAAAAAAGAAGAAAATGTCACCCCTATTTTGAAGATTATTGATGAGAAGTCTAAGGGCAGACTTGATACTCCTTTGCATTATGCTGCTTACTTGTTGAATCCGATTTTTTACTTCAAAGATCCAAGTATTCAAAATGACATCAATGTTATGAATGAATTTTTAAATTGTGTTGAGAGAATTTTTTCCACCGATGAAGACATACAATTCATCATTTCTAATGACGAATTGTTGAAGTATAAGAGTAAGTTTGGAAACTTTGGAAGAAAAATGGCGGTTGCAGCATATGAGAAGGTGGATGTGTACCATGACTTTGATCCGGGTACATCTCTTTAGTCTTTCCTTTATTTCTATTCACTTATGTGCATGTCTCTTTTACCTATTTTTTAATATATTTTTTCATTGTCTCTTTACTTGTTTAAGTTGGATGGTGGTCTAATTATGGTGGTGACACTCCAAACTTACAAAAAATGGCAATGAGATTTCTCTCTTTAACAAGTAGTTCATCGGGGTGTGAAAGAAATTGGAGTCAATTTGAAGGGGTAAGTAGTAATTCATAAATTATGTTATCTATTCTTTCTTTTTATTAGTTTTTAATAATTTTCTAATTGTTTAGATACATACTAAGAAGAGGAATAGGCTCGAGACATCAAGATTGAATGATTTTGTATTCGTTAAATTCAATGCCAATCTGATGAAGAAGAAAGGTAAAAGAGAAATGAGCGGAGATTTGTTTTTGTCCTCTCAAGCTAGTGAAGCTCAAGATTGACTTGTTGATGGTGGCAATGAAGATGAGGTCGAGCCAGGTTCAGTACATAGAGAATGGTGGCGAAGGCCTTTGGAGCGGATGAAGTGCTACAACCAAGGAGGAGCACAAGAAACATCTACATTAGAGAACTTGACGAGGATTTAGTACATCAGAAGAGGAAAATAAAGAAGATGTTCATTTTGAGTCTGATGATGAGAGGATCATGGATGCAGTTGATGACGCATGTGTAGATAATTCAGACAATTAGTTATACCAAATCTATTACTTGTTGGCTTGGTGTCATGTTGGATTGAAACTTTAAATTTTAAACTTAAAGTTTTGGTATAAGCAATACTATTACTTTTTAGTATCATTATGGTAATGAAACTTATTTATTTGTTCCTTATATAAATTGTATTGTATTGGATGAAACTTATTTATGCATAAATATTCAACTGCCTAGGCTGTACCTAGGCAACCAAAGTGTGCATGATATAAGACACAAACACAATATCACATCGTTTGTATACGACAGAGTTATGTACAAAGCTCGCCTATAAGTGTTATAATGTGCCTTCTTATGTGGATACGTACACATTCAATTGCATGATATAGGATGCACGAGCACACATGTAACAAATGAAACTCATGATATAAGACACACAGGCACATAATAACATATTGCGTTTGTATATGGTAGAGTCGTGTACAAAGCACACCATATAAGTGATATCATATACCTTCTTATGTAGATCCATACACATTCAACAAGTGCACGAGCACATGTAACAAATAAAACCTATGTAATGTAGATGGTGCTTAATGTGTTACTTTGTTGTTTCACTTTGCACTATCATTTAAGCATCTTGGCAAGTCATGCTAAACCACTCGATTTATTGTTTATGAAATCATCCTCTACCTCATTTACTATGTACCTATATCGATCCATTAATAAGGTGGGCTTGATTTCATCCAAAGTGGTGTTACCCATCCACTCAACTGAACTTATGCACAGTAATTTCCTTGTATCACTTTAAATAAACAATAAGTTCAGGTATGACAAAAATGGTATTTTTCAACAATCTACTAACTTTACGATAAACATAATTCACAGGCATCAACAGGCAGACTAAGATATGTAATAGCGCAGTTATGGTCAAACTAAACTGAAATAACACACTGAGAAACAAGGAACGCAAGTTTATTGTTCTTACTTCCTAACAAATCCACACTTCTTAAACAATGGAAGCTCATCAAATCTCATCTTTTACCAGACTATCCAATAGCTTGCCACTGGGTTTCCTAAGAGCTCAAATTCAAATGGGAGAGGAAGGTCAACAGTGGGCTATCGCTTTGGCGGCCTCTCCTCGCCGTCATCATCTTCATCCTCGTCCCCATCATCTGAATCATCCTTAGCGGATCTCTTCCTCTTCGAGGATGTCCCATCCTTCACAGAACCGCTGCCGCCGAAGCCACCCGGGGCATCAATGTCCTCATCCTCGTCCGTTTCATCCACCGGCACGAAGTCACTCGCATCCTCCTCGTCTTCGGGGCGACCCACCGGCTGCACGAGATATTCAGTCCCTAACTCTTCCTGCAAGTGTTCAGTGACAGTTCAAACTGAGTAGACCAAGCACAGAATAATCTTTAAAAAGCTTATATATCATCATTTCCTGGAAAACTTTACTTTGTTTACTGGGCAGCAAAAGGAATTACCGTAAAGGAGCTTTTATTATAACAAAAATGAGCAAATTAGTAAGTTCCTTAAATTACTAAATATTTTGGGAAGCAAAGTAGAAAAAAAAAAATTCAAAGGGGAAGTAAACATCAGGGTTGGCAACGAAAAACACACGAAATCTAAGGCAAAATTTCATCTCGCTTCCTCTCTCGTCCTTGTCCTCCTTCCTCTATGGTCAAAATATTTGTAAAGATGAGTTTTCAAAGGATTGCAATTATCTATTCAATTTTCAGAATAAAATATAACAAGATTACTGGGCGCGGCAAAAAACAGATCGGAGAAAATAAGAATTAATCGCATACAACAACAATTAAATTAGCACAAAAGAGTTTTTTTTTTTCCTTCACAAAGGAGCGGTAATTAACAGCAGTTGCCGATGGAAAACCTAGAAATGTTTCCAGATCTGGAAAAGTTAAACAAATACGACGGGCATGATACGCGATCCTCAGCACTGTACTAAGATCCAGCCGTTAATCCATGCAAACGGGAGAGTAAGGAGAAATATACCTCTTCTTCCTCACCCTCGCCGTCGTCATCGTCGCTTTCGTCGTCGTCGTCGCCGCCATCGCCGTCGCCGCCTTCTGCACCTTCCTCTTCTTCCTCTTCATTATCGTCGTCCTCATCCACCGCCTGCGCTTGGGGGTGAAACCCATGGGGGGTGACTTCCTCCACATCGTCATCGTCGTCGTCGTCTTCGTCGTCTCCATCTTCCTCGTCGTCGTCGTCGTCGTCGTCTCCTTCAACGTTGCCGTCGTCGTCATCGTCGTCGTCGTCCAGCTCCACGACATCCTCCGGTTCCTCCCCGTCTTCATCGACGTCGTATACTTCGGCTTTTCCGTTCGCCGACTTGATCTCCCCCTCCTTCAGCCGTTTCTTCCCCGCCTCCATCTCCCTCTCCTCCTCCGCCGCTGCCGCCACTCCTACTGCTTTCATCTTCTCCGAGCAGAAAATTCCACCCAAACAAACACACAAAAACAAAGAGAATTAAACTCGGAAAATTGAGAGGAGAAGAATCGCGTTGATTGAGAGGAGGAAGAGGAAGAGAGAGAGGGAGAGAGTGTGAATTTTCGGAGAACACCTGCAAGATGCTGAAGCGACGATCTCGACCGTTCACGGGTGGAACACGACGCGGATCGATGACGTGGGCAGAGATCCTGCCGTAAGACACCGGCACAGGGATTGTGCTTCCCAGATAACATGATGTCGTCACCGCACAGGAATTTACTCACCGGTTACCACCCTAGGGCAGACGTCACCACCAAACGCCGCCTGCTTCGGTATCTTGGAACTATCTGAGCATCGCCCCAAGGAGATCCAACGGCGGTCCGCTCAACGTCCTCTTCGCCACAAATATCATTGGCACAATTACAGTTTAAGACTATCCATTTAAAATTTACGGTTATTATATTAAAAATTTTAATATATATAAAAAAATTATACTTATTTAAATTATCTATTTAAGTTACCTATATCCATTTCAAGATACATAATTTTTTTTTTTTATATTTTTACTTTTTTTATATTAGAAAGTAGTGTTATTACTTTCATTTTCGGTTTCTGTTGTGTTTATTCCTTTGATATCAAAATTTTCTACTTTGCCATTTGAAAATTACATTTCCTGAATTCTTTTCTTAGTTTTGGTTCAATCATCGAGTAATATTTAAACTTCCAATGAGCTAAGAGACAAAGTTGATTATTATTCATCTAATATATTATTGTCAATATTGAACGTCTACTACACAACAACAATTAACAATGCAAAATAGGTTGACAATGCAAAATCTAAAATTTCTTTGACGATCACGAAGAGGATGGGGCTTTAAGCCTTTTATGGCCAACCCTTTAGGATACTAATTTTTCGCCATCTGCTTCACTAAAATAAAAAAAAAAAGTCATGAAATAATTCTCTAGTTTCTGTGTGGGACTTGAAGATCCTCGTGGACGTTTCTCCATTATTTTAATAAAAGTTGTATTTTTTGTAACTTTCAAATTATTACCAGTAGTTTGTTGTATTTTAAAAACATTAGATTGTATTCCATATTTTATATAATATTAATTATAAACTGTTGGTGCGGAAAGCATCAATAATTGAACCTAAGTTTTGATGAATGACAAATAGTTAAAGTTAGATGTTTTGTGATCTAATGGTTTTCACCAAGTGTGCAGAAGTTGATGAATCTAAGGGACCAGACACCAGGCTGAAGTCCAGATTGGTTGAGACCTGACACGAAGTCCAAGTTGGTTGAGACTTGGCAGAAGGAAGTCCAGTTGGGTTGACAACTGGCTG
>JBAMIB010000061.1:6364915-6377239 GCA_037177415.1 Kaempferia rotunda | reverse complement strand
GATCCAACGGTCCCGACGTGTCACTCATCTCTCCACAGTCAAATCATCCTGACCGTTGGATCCGACCGGGCGCTGATCCAATGGATCAGCACCTCTTGTCCAGGAGGGAACCAGGACAGTCAGGACCAGAGGATCCCAACTTTCAATATTATCCAACTTTGTTAATTATGTTTTTTTTTCCATCCTTATAGGAGACGGAAAATTATAAGTGATGAATTGAACTTTGGATATGAAAGAGATGAATTTTAATGAGTTAAATAAAATATTTACATAGATGATTTTACATTTAAGTTAGAGTCCAAGACAGTTATTATATGGATTTGTTCCCTCATCGATCTCTTTTTTTATCTCCAATATTATGAAATCCAAGAGAGACAAAGCCGTGATTACCAAAATTATCACTCATTTAAGTCGAAATGAGTGAGCAAGATTGTAAATGAATTAAAGTTTAAGTTTAGTTTAGTGTTTGACTCCATAAGAATTTCAATGTGTAGCAAAGTTAATTAAATAAAGAAGATAGAACGGCGCATTAAATTGAATGAATAAAGTTAATCATATGTGTGTTATATTTATGGACAAATATTGTGAATTGTTTCACGAACAATTCCATCAATAAAGCTTTTGTTAAGTTTACTCATAAATAAATAATATTGTAATGTCAAATTCATTAACCAATTAAATAAATTTATAAAAAAAACTTCAAACAATCAAATTAACTTAGCTCAATAATATCTAAGTCAAGCTTAAGCAAAGCTCAAGCTAAAAAATTTGACTCGATTATCTTACCAAATAAATTTAAGCAATACCAAGTTTGGATTGAATTGATGAGGAAATGAATATATTTTTCAATTGATGAGGAAATGAATATAAATTTATTATCCCTCAATGGATGGCAAAATTGTGTTATCTACTTATAAAAGCATCTTGTTCTCAGACATGTGAAACATAAGAGTCATTTTTGGCATAAACCCTTTTCTTTGGACTTGTTTGAGGAATTGGTCGGGTGATCAAGCACAACCATCACTCAATAAGAAGATAATACATATCAAGTTACACCTACATCATATGACAAATTTGAATAAACTTTTTCCCACCTTTGATAAGGATTTCAAACTAATGCATGCATAATTGCACATCATCTCTCATTAACTTGCATAGATAAGGGAAAACAGTTAAATTGATAGGTTTCACAACTTCAAACACATTGTCACACATACATAGGCAGTCTTTCATATTTCTTCGGGCGGTCGATGGGTTTGTAGCTCAGATGGTAGAACACTCGAAACTATTGCTACATGTCAATGACCCTGAAAGAGTCGCGATTCTTGACAACGATGTCATACATGTGGATGGACTTGAAACGGGCGAAGTCAATTGGGAGGGAGATGAGGTCGAGTGAGGAGCGCTTGTGGAATTGGAGGAGTTCCGGGTCCTCATAATAGCGCTCCCAACCCAAAGCCATCAGCCTACGTTCAAGGGAGGCATAAGAGCCTATCACCTCATTGGCGGGGGTGAAGACGAGGACCTTGCGCCTCGCCGTTGATGGCTGCTCGGTGCCGGAGGTGTTCTCAACCAGTCGCACCACACCATTCTTGAACACCCAAACGCCGGCCATGAGATTAGGGAACTAGAGGGGTTTAATTGTTGATGTGGTTGGGATGGAGGAAGTTGTAGTTCATTCGAAGCATATTTATAGCCGGAGTGTCGGTATGTTGGACGAAGATATGATATGAGGAATTGCATGGCATTTGCAGTCAAATTTGAAGGCAGAATCTAAACTTTTAAAACAAAGACTTTCTTTTTGGATTGACGAAGGTCGTTTTCCTCATCCAAACTACCACATTTTTCATTCATAGAATCATAGCTTTTAAACTAAAATTTATATTCTTCCACACACAGTAAGGTGATAGACTAGACTTCATTCACTAGTAAACGCGAAACCACCATGTTAGTGGCCTCCTCACGACTGCCACATGTCATTGAGAGGGAGTACTTCAGAATCTTAGTCGGTAAATGCTTGAGTGAAACTCTTTGCAGTGTTTCGACCCCCGACCTTTGAAGTCACAACCCCGGACCTTTCATTCACTAGTAAAGATCTTAGTCCATGTATTCACATTCTCATCGACATTTACCCGACTAAACTCCACGCGAAGACGTCCAATCAATCCCAACCTACTTATCCTCGAACCTCTACGTAGTGTTTTGATCAAGTTTCACACCGTAAGTTCTAAATTTCTTTGGTAGAAAAATTATAATTTATTCAACTTTTTTTTTTCTTTTTTTGACCATTCCAACTAGCAGTGTCCTTTTCTAGAGGAAGATCTCATCTCATTAGTCGGGCACATATTCGTAGTTAATCTAATTAATCTAAGTATTAGATAGGTTAATTAACCTGTTTAAGAACTAATGTTCAACCAAAACAAAAACTTGTTTGATAAACAAGTCAAAAACATAATTAGGAGAGAATATATAAAGTGGTGTGGAGAATGGTGAGAGTGAATTCCTTCCAAACTGTGGATCGCGATTGTTTAAGGAGGGCATTTATTCCATCCCATTAAATTAAGAATCAACAGGTTGCAATCCAGAGCGTGTGAATTTCACGTGGGAATTTCCTTTGCACGGAAAGGAGCATCCACTCAAAATGGCACGCCAGCTTCGCGTGGGAGTGTTTCAAGTTTCCCTGCTTCTCTATTCCATTACTTGCATAGAACTGTGAGAGAACTGAGAAAGGGAAGGATTCATCGGAGGCTACGGTTAGCCGACGGGTACTTTGCCCGAGCACGGTGTCGGCAAGCCGGCCGAGAAAGGTGGAGGAGGGGTGATAGAAGCCCCATTTTTTTTAACCTGGTCTGTCATATGGAACATTGAACTAAGGACAGTAGGAAAGTAAGGTGTAAAAACAGGTCACTTGAACTAAACAATGGCAGCATTAACAAATGTTGCATTTGCATAACTGGTTTGGAAGGATTTGGGCATTCCCTCCCAAGCCTCTTCAGTAGCAGCTGCAGCTGCTTCTAGGAAACAAGAACCAGCGAGTTCATTCGAACCGTTCCATCTGTAAATAAAAGCAAATCAAACATGAGGATTCTCGATCAAAATAACTGTGATCCAGAACAAACGTCTCGAGCGGAGCACATACAGTTCATCAACTACTACAAATCATTAGTACATATTAGTGCATGACTCTGAAAATAAGTAAACGAAGCCAATTCTGAAAGTGAATTTGAAACTTGTTTGTATAGCTTCTTAGTACATGCAGTTTGTACTATTAAGCAATAAATAGGAAACAATGTTCATGAATGTGAATGATATTGTGTAAAGCAGAACAAACACCAACCTATTGAGTTGAAACATTAAAAAAAAAAAAAAAAAAACTACCTTCCAAAGGCCATCATTCAGATAGTGCATGTTGTCAACTGCGATTCCTTTGTTGATAGATTTTCTACACCGAATAAAAAACAAATGTTCATTGCGTGATAATGCAACATACAACATAATATAGATCGAGATAGATGCGTGATATGATAAAATGTGCATATGCTGCAACTATCAATATGATAAAATTCATACAGAATATCCTGCAACTATTTATTAAATTGATGAATTACTGTATGGATGAAGATCTTAATAATAAACAGAGATTGGTTGAAATATAATTAAGATATTGAAATTTTGTGATCATGGTGTCAGTGTGCTCTTTTCGCTAAAAGGAATATTATAATCCTACAATCCACCATACTTTCTGAATCAGAGTTTGAGTAATTAGAGACCTATACAGAAAAAAAAAAATTAATGTAGCTCAGGCAATAAAGCTTGAAATGGATGGAGACAGTTACTAGAAATAATAAAAGAAGAAAATACACACATCCAAGAGTAATCAAGTGTCATTCTACTATATGATAAATTGAGAAGATTGAGATGATACAAAATGTTTAGAGCCAACCATTAGATTTGATAGTTGATCTAAATTTAGTAGAGATAGAAAGGAGCGGATGGAGACCATAGAGAACTATAGTATTGTAGCAAAAAGTGATCACCCCATGCGCCCCTCCCAGCCAATCCTCAAGTTATGTGAAGGGAGGTAAATAACGAGATTAAACTTATAGCCGACCGCCAAATGGCTAGGGGATGAGAGGAGTTTTTTCTCCAAGAGCATGCATCCGTCGGGAATTGATCCCTGCCTTATTGTAGTACGGGGTGCCATAGAGAACTATAGTAGATTTAATAAAAATTGGTTTAATAAATCTAAATATTGCTAGCCATACAGCCTAGCCTAAGTTTATGATGTGCTAAGATTCATCTAGCAACCCAAATAGCTGGAATAAACATGCATCATACTTTCAAAGTTGGTGGGTTTTAAACTTTGTACTCTGAAAGTTGTGTTGATACAATCTAATGAATTCCACTCAATATGGCGCTTAATTATAATCATAACTGGAAATTGAACTCTAGATTCAATCTTATACACAAGTTCTTGGATGTAGATTTGAATGATCATAACCACTCGTACTGACTACTCTGGCTGTATATCATAATGAACTTACGTTTGAATGCTAGGTGACTAAAATGCATCAATATTTTCTATCCCAACCGCATGTAAGCACATAGAAATGTAGACATTAACATTAATTGGACTTTATATTAATAGAAGGGCAACTCACATATCTTTTGCTGAAATTTTTGTAAATCCAATAGCCAAAGCATGTTGTTTTCCCTCTGCCATTATGGCCTACAAGACAATTTGAAACAGTTCAACTTAACAACATCAAAGATTTGAAATCCAACATACTTTCCTAGGCTCAAGCAAACATTTATCCACAAATAACAGGTGCATTATGAAATAATTGCAACCCTTGCATGTTTAATAGACTAAGCAAACCAACTATTAAAAAAGTAACTATCTCATAATCAAGGACCAAGGATGGGTTTGATATGTTAATTGGAATACAAGGATTTCGGTACATATGAGGCAAAGGGTACCGACTTTCTTTTCTATCCAAACTTAGAAAAAGTTACTATCGTGTATGAGATCAAAAAATTCTTCAATGTCTTCACCACAAAATATAGTATTTATGCCAATGCCCAATGTCAAAGTTAGATGCATTCACAAATGACGGTAACTCATTCATTCAAACCTCATAAAATTTTTAAATTTATAGATATGAAATTCATGATTGTATAATTTATTCATCCGTCTCACATATGTTTAGTAACTTTTTATTCCTTTATAACAGTTACCTAAGTAAATATACACTCACAAATCACTACGAGTACAACTTGTGTCAACTTTGTGTTGTCAATTTTTTGAGCAGGTGGTGTCAACAAGTTGTCTAAAATAGGTTTAACATGATATTATTCTAGTGCTTTCATATTTAATATGGTCCTAGTGCTAGCAAGTCTTGGACAAATTTTGGAGTTTCTAATCACAAAATTAAGTAAATAATTAGTAGCTAAAAAGCTTTCAAAACACGAGAATATAGTACATGTTCAATAAATAAATAAATAAGCAAACACAAAGTAGACATTAACTATGTTTCTATAATAATTATTAATAAAAATTTCATTGTTATAACAGAAAAATAAATGTTGGCATGCCTCATTCTCTTGACATGCAATTTTTTTGCATAATTGCTCATCCAAGATGAATTATCTTGCATTGTTATCTTCAAATTTGTATATAAATCATTGTTGAATGAATTCAAGAGTCGATGATAACAAAATGATTCTCAAAATTGCTAAACTTTTCAATAACATAAACAACAACAACACCAATAATAATAATAATAATAATAATAATAATAATAATAATAAAAGTTTGAAATATTAGAGGAAATTAATTAAGTTATATGCTCTTGTGTTTGGACAGTATTGAAATTTTTATCATTTTATGTATGCAAAAACAAATCTGAAAGGGAAAATATGAAAATCAACAACTTATTGTGCACGTTTAAACTCTCTTAGCTAAAAAAATAAAGTACATTTGTTTTCTTATCAATAAGCAAGTAATTAAGATTTTTCTAAAACTAATTTTTATCAATGTATTTAAATTTATCACATGATACTACGAGATGGTGTAACTAGCATGGTGATTTAAGAGTGAGCACGGTATGAATTCCCCCAACTCCAAGGGGTACATACAATTAAGCCTTAGTTTTATAGCTCGCTCAATGTGTCTTGTCCATATTTCAAGAATAAAGAATTTTATTATTCATCCAAATATTTTTTTTTTTATATGAAATGAACATGTACCACAGGAGTTTCCTCCAATACTTCTTCATCCAGAGCTCCGCCAGGTGACGTGAGTCCAGGACACATTATGTTTGCACCTGATAGGACAAATTTAATAGCACCTCTGTCTACCTGAAACTTCTTCATTATATCTGGATCTGAAAGAGGAAGAGTAAAGTTATGAGAATAAAGAACATCAAGGAAACTATATGCAGTCACAATATATCAGATTCAGTAAACAAAACACAAGAACCATCATTCTTCATTGTTTCATATTGTTGAGGATGTCATGCAACATGAAAAACATTTTCAGACTTGATAAAGTCAAGTCCATTTCCTCGAAGAGAATGCATTGCATTAAGTTGCTAAGGTCATATGAGTTTTCACATACATGATATGATACAAAAAAATAGCTGCAAGTATATTGTACTTTAATATAATATAGGGCATATTTAACTAATAACAAGCATTTATTTTATAAATAACAACTAATGAAAACTGATAATAGGAGTAATTATTGAGATTTTGTTTAAAATTTTATATAAAAAGGACAGCTCGGTGCACGAAATTCCCACCAATGCGGGTCCCAAGGAAGAGTCGGACCATATTGGACCCATTGTATGCTACTAGATCACCCAATAACAATTTTACCACGAAACTCCCACCAATGTGGGTCCCAAGGAAGAGTCGGGCCATATTGGACCCATTGTATGCTACTAGTTCACCCAATAACAATTTTACCATTGTGCCAAGGCTCCTCTTCAGTTAAAAAATCTAGATGCAATATAAAAATGTGTTTGTGACTAGTAGGTGTCTAAAAGATTTTAGGGGTAACCATACATAGGATATACAGATCATCTTTAAATTATACACCCAAAAATTGAACTTAATAGTAAAACAATAAAATGATAGATGTGATACATTACATTGATGAAGAAGCCTCAATGTTGGCATGTAATGTCCATCACGAATGTTGAAAAATAGTGGCACATTGTTCACCACCACAAGGTTCAAATGATTTTGACTAGATAAAGGAAAAATATTAATTAGAGAGTTAATTCTATTGTGATTTCATCACTCAAATCAAGCACATTAATAGTGGACAAATGTTATAATTTCTCAATATCTATATGGTCCATAAATTCGAGTCCCAATGCAACTTTTTAATTTAGAGAGTTATGCATAAGAGAGTGACAAAATGCTAACAAAAAGTAAAGTAGAAATATAAATTGCCAAATACATTTATTCTAAAAGCCCACTATAACAAATTCTCTTTATCAAACTACTAAAATTGAATAAAGAATGACAGAAACATAAACCATCACACTATAGCCTAAGAATTTTTTTTAAAAAAAAAATAGCCCCTCATTTTAAAAGGAACAAGGTTATTGTTCCTATTAAAGGTAGCACCAAAATTGACAAAAGCGACTCATCATGAATATAGAACAAGGACTATTATAATAAATTTGTAATAAGATATAAATACATCACAAGGAAACATCAAGAGACATGTTTAAGAACCAGCTAGCAACTCAAGCTTGTAACCCTTTGGAATTGAAAGGGACATCAAAATATATCGCATAGCATCAACACCTATTCCCCCTTCTTCAAACTAGATCATGGGTTAAATCTATTAGAAAACTCTAGTCTTCTCTTCAATTATAGTAGTTTTCGATTCCTAGAAAATAAATTTTGCCCTGTATGCAACTAATTATATAGTATAATCAAGTAGTATTATAAGAAATATCTAATTATAAAAATTAGCCTTATAACAATGTAATTCTCTCAATACAGTCATGCTTCACAAGATGATTAATATATGGGTATAATATCTAATCAATTGAATCGTTTAAAAACATTATTAAAAAATCAAAAAGAGCCTACAAGTGAAAGCTTACAAAGCTATGCACAAAAGAAAGGATGTACCAACCATTTTGCAACAATGAGAGGCACCTTTTTGGGAAGCATGTCATCCAACAAAGGTTCCAGACCAGGATACTGTAGTTAAGTTATTGTGTCAGATATAAAAGCATGCTATCGTGATGTGACGATAGGTTAGTATTAACCACAATATAAAGGAAAAAGACCTCATCAGCTATGCTTTGCCGAATCTTCCGTTGTACAGATGCCTTTACTTGGTTTTGTGCAGATACATCTTCAAAAGAGAATCTTCAAGTGATATGATAAAATTAGCAATTCAAGCGTATAGGACTCATAATTCATATTCTTAATGTAAATTGAATTTGTAACTAGTTATGTTTCTAACTAATGGAATACTACTACAGATAAAGCTTTTGCAAGTTAAGGAAACATTAAATAAATGACACATGGAATTTGTTGAATACAACCTTTTAAATGAAAGGTATATTTTTAAATTTACCATATTTTTTAAAGATTTTATCTAATTCCCTTTTCTCATTGTCATGCTTTCAAATTTATATAAAAAAGCAAAATTGATACGGGGAGATTAAACATTCAGTGATCATCAAACTATAGACTTAGTGAGAGAAACATGCAGAGAGATGAAATACAATCAATGTTATTCCTTGCATCACCTTCTATTTGTTTACCTGATTCTGGAATCTTCTTTAAGACATGTCTCATATATGGCACCATTCATCAGCATCATACATTTCCTTTGTAGATCTCTCCTATTTCTTTTGATTATGACACTCATCGTGTATTTAGTTAATGGTATTAAGGTAACTAGGTTAATTGGTAGAACAATGAAGGTAGCATGGTTTTTTAGGATCATAACATCAATGCTACATTTTTTATCCAAACTTGTAGGAAAATTCCATGCATTCACCAAAATCATGTTTTTTATGGAAGAGGTTTTAGTATAGTGGAGTAAAATTAGGACAGAATCTTCAGAAAATGATGCAGATGGATTATTGTCAATTTCAAAAGTCAAGACATGCCCATGGGAAGTGAGGATAAAACATTTGGTGATTAAGTAGCTGAGACTTGTTAAAGATCCATCCTTATTATATGTTTGATTTATTACAAACATCATTGACTAAATTTTCTCCTTCCCAGACAATTGTTATCAATTTAGAGTAGATTGAACCCTTTTCCTAGTGATGAAACATTACTATAGAATAATGGCTAAGCTTTAAATGTTCATCCCATCAAAGTTAACAATAATAAACAATTTTATAAGTGTATTTTTTTTAATGACCTTAAACAACCAAAACAAGGTGCAGAGCTGCAAATTACATGTCCACAATGTCAACATCAACCAAGAATTTCAACTAACAAAAGAAAAAACAACATAATCAATAAATGATTGCCAACTCAAAAGCACTAAAAATGGACTCAAACATGGTGTTTTGGGATCAACTCACCCCACTGCCCTCCAAAAAACCACCCCTACAGATATATTCCTTCAAGGAATAGTTCAATTAAAGTCTTGATTTTTTTTCCACAATTTTTTTACTCAAATATTTCGATAAGAGTTGGAAATGCAAGGGGAAGTGACTTTTTTCCTTAACAAAAACTAGAAGCAAACCTAATCATTCAACACTAAATTTTATTTTTAGAAACATTAAATTGGGGATTAAATTTAACAAATTCTCTGTTTCATATTCTAGTAGATCATACATGAATAACAAACTCAAGTTATATTTTTATGCATAACTGAGAGGATTATATGATGAAGAGATAGCCTTTTTCCATGGTGCACTTCATTCTAGAAACTTTCTACAGTGCCTAATGGGCGTAGGAACTCTTGACAAACCATGTAAATCTGTGCCTCCCTTTCCGTTGTGATTTTGTATTTCTTCTTGCCTTTCTTCTCGTTGATGCTATGTTCTCGAGTCTCCAAAACAGATAGGAGCTATTATTTTCCTAGATAGAGAAGTCACATAGTCTTCAGTGGTCCTCAATAAAATGATTGGAGAAGATAAGAGAGGAAGGAATTTTCTCACAAAACCAAGATTTATTTTTGGCCCAAATTGAGGTAAATTATAGGGAACGAAGTCCAAATCCTTTAGCAAACAATTTTCCTTTTAGTTCCATCCAAGTTTGCGGAAGGAAGATAATGTAGTGCCTAGCTTTTAAGGGATCAACATGTTTGTCCATACCTCCTGATCTATGTAAAAGGAAACTAATAGATGGGCGTTAACCTTAACTTCATTCTCCAAATCCTAATTATGCGGCACCTTTTTATTGAGGAGAAACAACCTTCTGCTTCGACAAATATAGTAAGATAAAAATGGATCACTTCCAACACCATTACATCATTTTATTATAGTAACAAAAGTTCTCCTTGATCTCTCCCTGCCTCTTAGACCTTCCACTTTAATTGATTCAACTTTCATAACTGCAAAATCAATTATAGACCAAAACATATGACCCAATGACATAAAAATGATAAAATCCGAACAAATTCATAACTTTAGCATCAGAGATTTTCCACGAAATAGATCATATTTTTCCAAGCAAACTGCTCCCCGAACGCTTGAAAAATACAAATTAGCATCTGAAGTTTGAACCTAAAAAACACTGATTTCAAGTTCACCATGGTGATAAACAACATAACGTACGAATCTAATTTGCCAAGAAGAAATCGTACACAATAACTAAGTAGTAGCCAAAAAGTAGGCGAGAAAACCCTAAAACATAAGGGGACGTATGGATCAAGAGGAATCCACAAAACTGTCATCGGCACTTCCGACGGACAAATGAAGGAGGCGTGATTCGAAACTCGGATGAGCGATTCCACCGACATGAAAGACAAATCATCAAAGCGAGAGAAGAGATCAGATCAGACTGAAACGCGTACGGTATGGAGAGTAAACTCACTTCTTGAACATGTTGGAAGAGAGAGCGAGAGCGAGAGCGAGAGCAAGCGCGATCCGGCGATGGAAGAAGGAGAAGAAGCGGAGAAAGAGACCAGCTGGAACGAGACGCGGTGCGGTACGGCGTCGAGATGAAGTGGGTCGAGCCACAAAGAGACTTTGATTTTTTTTTTAATAATTTTTTTATTTTTTTTATTTTTATTTTTTTTTTCCAGATATTTAAATCGGCAACTCGGATAAATTCAAAATTACAAATATATCTTTACCCAACCTACCTAGCCCGGGGTATAAAAGAACTTTTTTATGTGCCTATGTGCGTAATCGAGTTGATACTCATGTGGCAAAAAGGCAATTTGCTCGCCTCAGCGTCTCCGTCAATCCGTCCCCAAGCCAATACAAAGGAGGTAAATTACGAGTGACTACTAACCATTAGAACAAATATTATATGAGTTGATATTCATATAATATAGAGGTGAATAAGGATTCACATGATGAGCCATTAATTGATCAATACAAAAATCATGTGGCAAGATAAAGATCAAGGTTTGGTTAATACAGAGAGAGACCATGTGGTGCACTCTAGGACTCGATCAACATAGCCTTCACGGGGCGCTCAACAATCTCCGATTTGTCAAACCGAGCCGATCAAACCAAGTTCCTAACTTTCGGACCTATATGCCTCTCGACTAGCCGACCTGATTTTTGGGTTGCTGACTCATCAACCTCTTGGCATATAGCAGTTGCTAGCATTAAAAGATACAATGGTTACAATAATATCCCTTAATGACCCCTTAATTGCCTTTGAATGACAATTTAATTAATGAGAGGAGTCTCTTGGACTTTCTCTCTATAAAGTTTATGGTTTCTCTACATGGGGATCCGATTATGCTATCATCTCATATGTTATATGTGTTGGTGCAATTGTCCCTGGGTCAAGTTGACCAGGTTGACCGGACAAACTTGAGTCAAAGGTTTCGATGTTTGACAATACAGAAGATTGTTGGATTAGGGAGATTGTTGGAGCAATCGTCCCTGGGTCAGGATGACCAGAATAAGCTTGAGTTTGGTTCAAGCTTATGTGCTTCGTATGTTTGACAATGGATAGAAATTGTATGGGCGATTGTCTATCCAGGAGATTGTCAAACAGAAATCAAGTAGGTCAAGGTTGACTGGATACTTGATTGAAAAGACCTAGTGAGTGAAGCTAGGCAGACTGAAAATCCAGGTGAGTGAAGCCTGGTCCTGGTGAGTGAAGCCAGGTGAGAAAAGTCCTAGTGAGTGAAGCTAGGCAAGC
>JBAMIB010000061.1:6272094-6294546 GCA_037177415.1 Kaempferia rotunda | reverse complement strand
AATGAGGTAAATCACGGGTGACTACTAACATGATTAAGACATGGGGAGGTATATGCTCGGACGTGTCGAGTTTCGACCTCTAGATATCATGTCACAACCTTTCATATTTTAACCATGACACCGCCCCGAGGAGAAAATATAAATGTGAGAGAATGAATATATTATCGGTTGTATAATTATTTATTTTTTTTAAATGAGGCAATGGATACTACAAGCGAACACAAAACTAAACCCGTCCCGATCGCTTATTTTTTGCATGCCCTAATTCTCCTCTGGTCCTCGCGCCGTGTCCTCCGAGTTTGACTGAACCGGTCCCGTCGTCAAGAGCGAACTCCATCCAGCAGTTGCCGCAGCTCGCCTGCATTTCTCTTCCTTCCCCGGTTGGTTGCTACTCTCCGCCTTAGGCTTCCAAACCCTAGCGTGAGACGGAGATCGAGAGCCAAGATGAGCTACGCGGCTTTCAAGATGATGCACTGGGCCACCGGCATCGAGCACTGCGCCTCCGGATTCGTCACCCATTCCCCCTCCAACTCTACTCCCGCGGAAATCCCGCCCATCAACTCCGATGACCTCGACTCGTCCGAATGGCCCGGCGAGAGGCGAGTTGGTCCCGTCCCCAACCTCGTTGTGACCGCCGCCAATGTACTGGAGGTCTACCTCGTTAGGGTCCAAGAAGACGACAACAAAACTCTTCGTGCCTCGGAAGACCAGCGCGGCAGTGGCGGAACTATGGATGGCGTCTCTGGTGCTCGTCTCGAGCTTGTGTGCCATTACCGGTTTGACAGTCTAGTCTCTCTCTTTTTATTTTATATGCTTTAATAATTGTGACATTGCGCTACGTGCTCATCCACTAAATTATTGAAGTTCTTACCATCAAAGAATATGTAAATTAATTATTTTTGAATTTTTAAAAAATTATAATCAGGTTTTATCGATTTCATGGAATGAAATATTTTATTACATTATTGTAAAATAGCCATTACATAAGTATATATATAATAGTTGATTAAATCCTAAAATACCTAACAAGAATACTTGCACCTCACATCTTGTTCAGCTTGTTATATATACTAACAATGTAGACTAATACCATTTTGTAGCAAACATATAAAATATTTACAAATAGGTGAATCAATCAAACAAGGAGTTAAAAAAGCACGGGACAATTGATCTAGACCTCATATCAATGAAGCTTTGGAGATAGGTGATGGAGCATGCTAATGCAAGCGACGATCACATTTATCTTAGGCCAACCAACAAATTGATAAGAGAGAGGATAAGGATGAAAGGATAAAGTAAAATGAGAATGAAGAGGAGATCTCGGTGACTAACTCTTGAGTGTGCTTCTCGTTGAAGTAGCATATAGTCATATACGAAAACTCCTAATATTCAAAGAAAAAGGTTAGCACTCAAGGTTTCTATTATTAAAGATGGATAGCACGCACAACTCAATCCTTTGTTGAACATAGCAAATGTGGATGGGCATTTTCTTTGTGTGGGTCTTCACTTGAGATGGATTGCTCAAATCAGTTCGGACATAGTGAAATGAAAACTAGATATTTTTTTTCCTTTTTTTTAGATCTTCATTGCAGATGGATAGGATGTATTGAAAAAAAGAAAATGGGTGAAAAAGTGAAAACAATGTCGTGGAGGTCGAGGTAGAAGAGGCTAGAGTACGGAAGCATCAGGTGAATGTTAAGGAAGACAAATGCTTAATGAATGCCCCCTTGTGAGGCTACCCAATCCCCAATTTACGCATATGGTATGGGAAGAGGGCCTTGTGCAGGATGATGGCCTACAAAGAATGACATGAGGATGAGGTCATTATACAAGATGAAAAATTACAAGATAAAGGTAGACAAAGAAAATCAAGGATCTCACAAAATCTTGGCAGGGAAGTAACCATTAATCATAGAAGTCATAGAAGCATATGAAAAAGATGAACAGAATCACAGACCAAATAAAGACTCAAGTGCAGATGTTGCCTTTGGTAGCAGAAGGGGCAGCTCAAATTTAAGGAAAAGAAGATCAAATCTGTGAATAATCAGATTTTTGCAGTGGAAAATTGAAGAAATTGCATAAAGGGAGGAACAATTCTGAAGTATTTCTTGTAAGAATACAGGTACTGATATATGATCTTAGCTGAATGGCATAGCGACAGGTAATTGAATGGCATATTTAATCAGCAAGTTATGGAACAATATAGCAGTAGCAACAAATTTTGATCCCAAATTTAGATCTTGGAATAAGAAGGGCTATTGATCAAAACAAAAGCTATTTATAAATGTCCAGAGATATAAACTTAGCTATCTTTAGATGTTCCCTTCTTTGCAATATCTGCTTCAGTGGCAGCAACAATAGCTTCAATCTCAGCTTCTTCAAGTTGACAAAGACTCTGGTCTTCTTTCATCACAGCAATTTCAATATTCCTTCCTCTCTTTTCAGTCATTTAAGCAGTGCTATAATTGTCAGATTCATAGTCTCCTGCCCAGAGGTCTCCTTGTATATCTTCTCTTCAGGAACTCCCACATTGAATCTAAGTTCCTCCCAGTGGTATGGCCTTCTAAGCCAAAAATGTCTTATAGCAAGCACTCTGGTAGGCAGACATGCTTGTGTAGGCGCCAAATTCAATGATGAACATGAAGAGGCGAAAGAGGTGCATGCTGCTGCTCTGGATGCTCTTTTGCTCCAGGTTGATGATGTTGCGGGTGATGTGCTTGACCTTGATGGGATCCTCCATGTTGAGTTGCTGGCTCTGACACTCAATGTAGATATGGTTGATGTGCATGTGGGTGTCAGCTTTGACGCTTGCACACACCAACATGATGTATGCATCCAAGTTCACTATTTTATGCCTGATTGAATGCTAGTTCGCTGGAGCATCGGGGGTGGATTTATCCTTGATGTCGAGGATGATAGCACATGATGTATGCATCCAAGTTCACTATTTTATGCCTGATTGAATGCTAGTTCGCTGGAGCATCGGGGGTGGATTTTTCCTTGATGTCGAGGATGATAGCATCAGTGCTGTGGACACTGATGATGATGTTCCTATTGATTGATGCAGCATGATTGAGAACCAGACGCTGTCATGTGCCTGTGGACCTTGATGGTGTAACTATGCAGGGATGTGGTGCAAGTGGAGGTGGTGTCTTGATGATGCACTAAGAGATCCCAATCATGCAAGAGAGAAAAAGAAGTCACGAACCAGGAGAGGCCACTATTGTGGTTGATCCGAAGATCTCCATACTATTGCAACTCAAACCCTATAAAGGTTCTGACATCAACAACTTACGCAGAAAGCAAATATTTTAATGCATTATTGTGAAGTAACCATTGCCTACAAAGATATATAGTCTTGTGATAATAATTCTGAATGTAGAAGGAATAATGTGGGACTAACTATATCTAATAAACTCAATACCTTCAACGGGTTTTAATAGAGAATCAATCTACCCTATAACAAGTTACTAGGAAGGGTTTATTTTATAAATGATCTGTAGACAAGCGTATAGGGTTAGACCAAATGTATAGGAATTTTTATGTACATGCATATCAAGCAAGTTCATTAAAAAAGGAAGAAGGGCAATAAGGAGAGAGCAGTGAGATATAGTGATGGTTAAACTTGCTTCCTTTTCTTGATGTGCAAATATTTCATGCACATATATAAAAATTCATACGGGCTGTCTAACCCTATACACTTGTTGAAAAAATTATTTATCTGAGCATCTTCTCCAAAGATTAACTAATTATCAAACAAATCCTTCCCGATAACTTTGTTCACAGTGGATTGATATAAATACTAATTGCAATCCTAGTAAAATTCAAAATTTGATTTTGATTTATGATGCCCACTGATGTGGAATTCCGATCAAGGGTGCAAACGAACCTAATAATATGAAAATATTGATATTTGAGTCCAAGCTCAAAAAATATATTCGATTTGAAGCTCGAAAATACAAATAATTTTGGCTTGAGCTCGATAAATCAAATTTGAGCTCGAATTCAATTCGAATTGTTCGAACCTTGATTTGAGCATATTCAAACTATAATTCAAAATGATTTAAATTTGAATTTGGATCAAATTATTTTAACCTTAATTTGAATATATTTAATTTAAAATTGTGTAAAAATAATTAGAATTGGTTGGCGAGCGGCTCATAAACATTCGAACAAAATATTACGGGTTCGAATTTGGCTCGAAAAAATTATCGAATATGTTCGAGTTCGGCTCGAATTCGATAATTTCGAATACGAATCGAATATTTTTTGAGCCGACTCGAAAAGCTCGCTAACCGGCTCGATTTGTTTGCACCCCTAGTCTCCTCGATGACATTGTCGATTAGCACATAATAGATTTACATGGTCTATATCATCATCAGATTTTGGTTGTCAAATATCAGTGGGAACTGTATGTTTTTTCTTTAAGTATGAAAGGTCTTGTTGGCTATCCAATTATGGAATTTTATTATAGTTCTACAATATCCATATACTCATTGGGCATTTTGTTCTTTCTCTTGTTGCTAGAGTCAGTCTGTAGCTTTTTCAACCTTTACTCATTAGCAGAGTGCAAAGTGTCAAACCCTTTAGTACTTGGGACCTGCTTGAAATTCAATTGTTTGATAAGATTCATCTAGCCGACTCCAAATAGTTGGGACCACAACTTGTTGCATGCAAAGTGAAAGCTTGGTTTCATATTTCACACACGTACAGGATTAACTAACTTTGGCTTATGCTTAAGTGGCTACACAGTCTAGGTTCCTTAGGATGGTGCTGGGTCTGTGTGCAACATTTTTGATGAAAGCAAATTTAGGTTAGCCATGCAATGCTTCAGTGAGACACTGCATGATCAGGAGACAGGAGCCATCACTTGGTTGGATATCTGAAATCACTTTTTTGCATACTGAAAAGTTAAAACTAAATTGAGACAATGGAGACAAATACCCATAGATATTGTTTGTAGAAA
This sequence comes from Kaempferia rotunda, assembly GCA_037177415.1. Taxonomy (NCBI): domain Eukaryota; kingdom Viridiplantae; phylum Streptophyta; class Magnoliopsida; order Zingiberales; family Zingiberaceae; genus Kaempferia; species Kaempferia rotunda. The sequence goes on along the minus strand of JBAMIB010000061.1, from coordinate 6,289,580 downwards.
ACTTGATCACGCCTTGTGCAAAACACTTAAAGAGAGTAAATATGAACCATTTTTAGACGAACTCATTAGGGTAATCAATGATAACCTGGACCACATATACATAGGCTGTTTCTTTGAACAAAAAACTTGACCTATCAGTAAGTAGGGTTAGTTGGGCATGGTTAATTCATGGCCTATTCTTATGATGAAATCCTAAATTATTTGTCCTTAGGGTTGTAAACAAGGCAAGCCGAGCCAAGCTGTGCGGTGTTCAAGCTTGTGTGATAAGGTAACTGAGTCGAGCTTAAAATGAACTAAGCTGTTAAAATGATTGTCCATGCTCGGCTTGGTTTCTTTTTTATGACTTTGAGTTTGACTTGAGCTTGGTTCGTTTAGATGTTATCGAGCTCTCAATTCAAGCTTATTTAATTGTTTGGAACTTTTACATTTTAAACTTGTTTGATTAATTATTGAATTTGATAATACAAATTTGTTTGTTCATTTTGAAAGTTTCTTCTTGTTGTTCAAGCTTTTTCATTTAATTGATCTTGTATATATTGAACGAACATAAACAAACTCTTACAAAATCGAACACTAAGTTTATTCACGAACATTCGCTTCATTTATGACCCTATTTGTCCTCATTAAAGAAATGGAGCACTGGCACAGTTATTTTCTTAAGCTTCTTCATGACATGGTTCATCCGATTGGAAAATTAGTAAAGGAGTTATGTCTTTGTTAAAAATTCCCGACCCTTTGCAGGCGGGTCTGAAGCATTTCTTTTTTTCTACTACTTAACCTGAGTGGGTGATCTTTTATATTGTTCACCTACTAAACTAGAAGTGGTAATTAGTTGTTTTTTTTTCCAAAGGTGAAACAAACATGATGTTCTCCTTGTACTGTTATACATAAATAAATCATTTTAAATAAAATTTTGAACTAAAATGTATCATGAACTTAAAAAGGTTAGACTTAGAGGCATAAATAAATTTTTTTTTCATAATTTTTATACACCTCACTCATAACTGTCATGTCGAAAAACAGTTTTTATGTCTTCATTCACAATTATTGATGATATTCTTGGGAATGACATTTGTTTTTTAATAAATTTTTATGCATGAAGGATCATTGTTATATTAGAAACTTAACAAATAAATGTCAAACTTTCATCTTGGTCTATTGAGATATTAACTTAAGTAAATTCTTCAAGGTTTTTTTTGCTAAAGTATTTTCTGCCATAGTTTACATGGGAATGTTGAGTCAGTGGCAATACTGTCTCTTGGAGCTGACAACCACAATAATAGAAGAGACTCAATAATGCTAGCATTTCAGGATGCAAAAATTACAGTTCTGGAATACGATGATTCATCCCACGGATTGTGTACAAGGTAAATATGTATGCACATTCTCTCAATTCCTTGGACAGCAATAACCAAAATTGCTCATATGTAATATTATTGTCAGGAACTAAACTGAATAAGATTACTCTTATCTGTATCTGTTTTTAAGTCACATAACTCATAACATTAATTATTTCATTAAAAAAGACTATACATCCAATGACCTTCCCTAGTGCTTGTAACTTAGAAAAGATTGGATTGCACAACTGACTATAAACTGAGAGTCACATGTCCCTAGTCAGCATGAGTCAGATATCTTTTTATTGTGGTATATGGGACTTCAGTTTATTTGGGTTATTAATAGGGAATTAGAGGGCATTGATGTTTTATTGTTTGAAGTACTGAAAATTTGCAGAAATATATGCAAACTTGCTGCATGAATTGCCGAGTCATTGCTCGTTCCATATAAGTTGGGCATCCTTCTTTATGAATTGTCTGAACTTTGGTTGATAATGATTTTTTGATGAGCGAATGACTTGAGGAGAATTACTTATATTTTTGTAGTTGTGCAACTACCAATGTGTTTCTCCTACTTTCTTCAATGCACTGATTTGACATTGTTGAATTAGCTGCAGCTTATGTTTAATGGGACAATTCACTGTATCCATATTTAATAAGGATTCATCCAAAGACCACATAATTAATGCCCTTGTACTCTCAATTGGCTAGGATTACAGGTCCACTCTTACTAGGTGGCATTCTGCCCCATAGCTTATTTAGCTGTTGAAGGTGAACTATATGCTAACTGTACCACAACTGTGCTCATTTGCATATGGGATCTTTTTAACCCACTTCCCTATCTACTATCTTATCTGGATCATAGGATTTATGAAAAAGTATGTTTTCAATCTTGGAGGACCAGTGTTGACTAAGTTCTAGCAGATGACTTGCGAGGTGAAAGTCACTCAAGTGAAGATCATTGGCAAACAATAGAAGCTAAGTTCTGGAAGGTGTCAAAACCTTAAAGTAATCCTCTTCCTCCTCCTTCTTTCTTCCTTCCTCTCTTATTCTGCATTGTTTGGCACCACCAGATAACTACACAGGTTATACTGGATGATACTGAAACCATTTTGTTCTAGCCAGACACCAGACATCAGATTCTCAATATTGTGAAAATTAAAATCCTCGAATGGGATGATGCCAAACTATTAGTATTGTTAAAAACAAATTCAACAATAGGATGAAAAGGAGAGGAGTCTGTAGGAAAGTGCCATAGAAGCGTTACTTCACTTTGTACTTTAGTGCCTGCATTTGGGGGAAAAAAGGCATGAATATGATAGAATGAGTATGTTGAATTTGATAAGCTTGTTCCTAGTTGAATCTGAAAAGTGAACCACTTATGGAAAATCTAGAAAATATTTTGGCATTCATAACATAATGTCATATCTTGTTCGCTTGTAGAGAAGCATTAACAAGGATTTAGTGTTCAGTGCTAGTTAATTTTTGGGATCAGCAGTTCAGCACCATAGATGGTCCAAACAAGCTATATAGCCTTGTAGAGTAATGGATGGTGAAAGATGTTTCAATAGCGTTGTGCACAGGATAGTGAGCAAAGTTTGAAAGTTAGTGAACATAGCTTAGCCAGTTTAGAATTAATTAGACTGTACATCTATAAGAGTTAATAAGATATATGCCATCTTAATTAGAATCTTTACAGAACCCATGTTCTTCTCCACTTAACAAGTATATCTTGTGACCATTTACCTGAAAATTGATATAAATCAAAAGACTTGAAACTATTTGTATTCTGCTCCATATTTTTAGTTACTTTAGATGGTGTTTTAACATTCTTGTTTATAGAAATAGAAATTTTTGTAAATTTACTGGTTATTGGAACAAGAGTTAGGATATTCCCATAGTTTTCAAAATTTATTTGGAATACTCAGTTTTAGGTGAGTGATATATTTTGTAATCTAGTTGTGGTCTGTTCTGCTAAAAGATTCTTAGCAACTTTACATGCCAACTATCAATTCGAAGTTATGTTGATCTGCTCAAATGTTGGTTCTAGGAAGACTTTCAGATTTTCATTTTATAATCTTTTCCAGTTCAATGCATTGCTTTGAGGGGCCGGATTGGCAGTATCTAAAAAGAGGCAGAGAATCTTTTGCAAGGGGCCCTGTAATAAAGGCAGATCCCCTTGGCCGTTGTAGTGGAGTGCTGATATATGGGCTTCAAATGATAATTCTTAAGGCTGCTCAGGTACCAACTTGCTCCTTTGTTCTCGATGGTTGTTATGTTTATTGATGCTTCTTTTTTGAGGTATTTATTGACATCAACAATTAACATAATGCAAGTTACACTGTGAATGTATTTTCTCCTAACTAATCATCATATATATGTTAACTAAGACCATCTGTCAATAGCGGCTGGAAGCCAGTAATTTTCTTGAACTAGCTGTCAATACAATCTTTCCCTTCACCTAGTATATTTATGTATTTTTAGTATCTTCGTATTCTATTTCTCTTAAATTTTATATCTAAACTAGCTTGTTTATGTTTGTCTATTTCCTCTACACGTTCCCTTAACCTATTCCAGTCTCTCTCTTTAGGTTGGTCAAGGGCTAGTAGGAGATGATGAACCTACTACTAGTGGTGGAGCGGTTTCTGTTCGAATTGAATCATCATATGTTATTAACCTGCGTGATTTGGACATGAAGCATGTGAAAGATTTCACTTTTGTTCATGGTAAGTAAACTCATCGATCTGTCTGTGAAACTTAAGGAGAAATGAGCTACTAGCTATTTCTTGAAACTGGTTTGGCCATCAATTTGTGTATGCTCATTATATCTGAAAAGATTTGAGGGATTTTTTCTCTTTTTGGCTTTCAAGTTACTATTAGTACAAAGTGATGAGAAGTTTGTAGCTTGTTCATATACTAGATAAGCAGACATTATTGTGCTATTTTTTAGTGGCAATCATTTATCCCGTGATTGTTAACCGTTGCAATATGCTTACATTAGCTTGCTCAGAATTTTTATATAAGTTGCAGCTGATTTAATCACTTTACTGCATGCATCTAAGTATTATATGGTGCTGGTAGGCACCCATCTGAAGGAAGAAAGGGAGGAATAAGAGGACGAAAAGGAAAAAAGGACTTACATAAGGCTATGAAATTTCCATTATCCCTCTCCCCACCCAAGGTTATGCCAGTTCCCTGGTGCAACCTTCGGTTGAGTGTTGTCTAGCCCTTCCATTTGTTATTGTTAACCTTTGATCTGGCATTGGGTTTTATGACAGTTTCATTGTTGATAATTCTGGTGATATTGGGTGAGATGAAGGAAATTGAAAACCTTAATTGGATATGTAATTGAATTTAGTTTACTACTGATTTGGACAAAAAGAATATTCAATGTTGTTAGAAAATTGCATATAATTTAGAAGGATCTGGTTCACTTGTGACAACAAATGGGGGCTTGGATATATTCTCTCTCAATTAATAGTTCTGTCTCTCAGTTGACACTGGCTGAAGAAGTGATGGATGAGGTGCTTGGTCTAAATTCTAATTCACATGCAACAACAAGGTGAGAGATTTAGGTGGTGAGGCTCATCTGTATACAAGCATAGATGGGCAAAGTGTTGTATAGATTGGTTATGTTTGTTAAAATAAATTTTGCTTGAGAAAATCTATTCCATTTTTTATTCATGATTTGATGAGCTTTCGATTAATTTATTTATTTATAGTGGAGTTACTCATTTCTAGGTAACTTGTTTGAATATTTTTAAATATTTATTTAACTTCTCCATCTATCTATATGAGTTGTCTTTCTTGGGAAAGGTCGAATCAGCTTTTCTTGTTATAGATTAAACTCGACAGATCCGTACTGGTATCACATAGGAGATCTGCATCCATTTCAAACATCTACTGAAGTCTTAATGCAGTCTGAAGCTTCCATCTTTCAGATTTGATCTGGGAGATTGAAGGCAGTGAAACTTGAAAGTTGAAACATCAGCTTAAAATCTATTTACTCATTGAGGAACTGCATTGATTGTCATTGCTGTCTCCCAGATGTAACATTATTGAGAGGTGTAGAGGAAGTTAAAATTGAAAACAAATGCAACCTTCCATGAAATTAAAAAACAATATATTGTTCATGGACTGATGTTGTACATCATTTTTGAGCTAATATATAAATATTTACCTATCAAATAAAAAAATGATATATTGTTTTCTTTACCTATCAAATAAAAAAATGATATATTGTTTTCTCCAAGTTCAAAAAGCTGAAGGGGAACCTTGACACAACATGAAAGCTACAGCTATATGACATTGTGGTCATGGGTTCGAGTCGCGAAAATAGCTTCTTACAATGCAGGGTAAGACTGCGTGCAATAGATCCAATGGTCTGACCCCTCTCCGGACTTGTATTGGTGGAACTTCGTGCACCTGACTACCCTTTAAAGAACAAAAGTTGAACTACAAACTTATTGTTGATAACTGTTGTTTGACATTTTATATTTGTCTTACTGTACAATTTAATATATACCTTCTGAGTTGTTCATGTCTATCTTTTTTTTTTAATATTGTTTTCAATTTTTTATACTCTGGGCAGGCTATATAGAACCTGTTTTGGTTGTACTTCATGAAAAAGAGCCAACATGGGCTGGGCGAATTTCATGGAAGCACCATACATGCATGATATCTGCACTTAGCATCAACACATCTCTTAAGCAACATCCTATGATATGGTCTGCTTCTGTAAGTATTTCCTAATCGTTATTGTTGACTTTGGCAAAAAGAAAAGAAAATATTGTATTCCATTTAGTAAAAAATAATATTGGATTTATGATAAAAAGTAAAATCCCAAACCTAGAAGTATCAATGTGTGACTAAACTTGTCACATCTAATAATCCTATCTACTTTATACTCTTAACACCTGCTTCAAGCTGGAAAATAGATACCAGAAGATGACCAAAACTAAATGATGTGGAACATAAGGAGTTAACTAAGTATGAAGCAAACATTCCTTTCAACCTTAGCATAACTAATGAGTTCCTTGACCTCAGATCAGACGACCACATTGACAAGGGGAGAGAGGATAAAGAGAGAAATTATGATATATAATGAGGAAAACAGAGATCTCAGGAGCAAATCTTTCAAGAGACCATCTCCCTTAAGTGGCATTTATAACAAAAATAGATTGGGGAAAAATTAAGCACTCAAGAGTTCTAGAGGAAAGATGGATAACATAGCTTGATCCTTTCTTAGAAGTAGAAAAGTGAGCCCAGAATGTTTTCTCACAATAGCACAAAATGGAAATGACAAACTGAGAATAAGATATTATCTCTATTGAAGTTTTACTGGCTGTTGATGCAAGATGGAGAAAAATTGCATAAAGAAAAATTATTGTTTTCGGTTGAAGAACACGAAATCTGGCAGAGGATGCTACTGATGGTTCGAGATAACGGGCATGCATCTTTTCACCAGCTTTTAGTATTGCTGCACTTGTTGCCTTCAAATTTGCCAATCAAACATCGGGAATATAAAGGTAAAGGGGAGCATTTTTCCTTTAAAAGTATGGCTGGCAAAGAAGGAAATGAAAATGAGGTCACCTGATGATGGAAGAGGAATGTGCTTTGGTTTAGATCGATGCAGATTCATTTCTTGCACAGATCTGTTCAATGGAGAAGGTGGTGAGCTTAATTAGGGTCTTCTATTGAGAAACTCTGTTGGAATAGGATTAGATAAACTTGTAGCAGAAGGGAGAAGGCTTGTGGCAACTCACAACTTTGCACTACCCATCGAATAAAAAACAAAGACTTCAAGCCAACAACCACTCACCACCTAAGGCAGGATTCCTCAATTTTCGCATTATTTAGGCGTGGGGCGGTCTTCATTCTTAAGCCTTAAGTCTTACTAAATTTGGTTCGTAGTCTTGTTCCAGTAACTCAGAGTTTCATGGAATTAGGAAGTCATGCAACAATTTCAAAACAACTAGCAAGAGCGGGGAAGTAGCTGTGAAGTTCGTGTATAAGAAGATCCTTTTATTATCAGTTACTCAAGTTATAAGCCCCTATTAATATTGATCTCATTCTATTTCAACCTTTAAAATATCATTATTTTCCTTTGTAGAAACAGGACCGCATTATATAATCACTAATTTAAATTGTTTATAAGGATTTAATCATGTACAAAGGGTTTTTGACAGAAGACAAGCAAGAGACACCCATCTTGATGGAGAACCTCCAACTCACTATCAGAGTGGATCCAATTACATCCTTAAGCTCCTTCAAAATCTAGACCCACAAGGTAATGGTCAAACCTATTGTTTGACTACGATTCTACATCAATTAACTATAGAACATAGCAACAACAAGCTCATCTTATTCCCAAATCAAAACAAGGGAGGGACATTGATCAATTCCCAAGCCTTCCTGAGCCAAAAGCCATGAAATCCTACCATAGGAGAGATATGTTGCAATCCAACACAAGCAATCACATTTAACAGAAGTCCGAACTCAAGATCAAAGCACAATCTAACCTAAAGTAACTTGCTAGAGATCATTATCTGCAATGAAGGAATGGTTGTCTGATGATCCTTACTGCTGTTGTCCTTCTTAGATCATGGCTGCTCCAAACCACAACGATGAGAAATGACTCTTAACAAATCTCGTCCAAAGTGGAAATCTCAAGAACTCATCTAGTCACCTACACTAGTAGATCTGCTTGTTAAAAGTGAAGTAGATGGCTCCTCACTGCATATTGGATGCTGGAAGTAGTGTGAAGTGTTGATTAATAGAGAAGGAGGACACTTCAGTTGGATTCTTGAGCTCCAGCTGGAATTAAAGTGGAAAACAACCCACCACCGTTTCTTCACATGGGAATGACGGTGAGTTACTTTTGCTGTTTGCTCCTAATGAAGATGTGGGAGGAATGCTACTTGCCACCCCCAATGGAAGAGGATCGCATGGGATCCACCCATTCGACTGCTGGCTTACATAGGGGAAGGTATCATCAGAGCTCATGGTGGAGATGGAGCTCATGATGGGGATGGGAAGAGAGGAACTTGGCTAATGGCTTGTGATCCATGAAGAGGAATTGGATATCAATTAATTGGGAGTGAGGGGGAATTGTATCACAATGGGAGCTGATTCCAAATTGAACCCATTTGGACCAGCTGGGTTCGACCAATCTCATCCAACTTGAGTCCAAATCAAACCCAATTTGATCCCAACCTATTTCCTCACTTATAAGCCCATCTACTCACAAACAGATTCTATTAGAGCTTCAATCAGCCAAAAATCATCCATAATTTGTTTTAGTTCAGCCCTAATCAACCAATAAATGACAATTAAGACTAATTTAAAATCTAATAGGTTAGAATGCATTACCTATATGACCTGGTATTTATCCCAAGTATTTTAAGTTGTTAAACTTTGATATTTCTTAATTGAGAATTTTACATGTTACTGCAGAATATTCCACATGATGCATATAAACTTCTCGCTGTGCCATCTCCAATTGGTGGTGTACTTGTAATCTGTGCTAATACCATTCATTACTATAGTCAGGTAGTCCCCTTTTAAAGATCATGTTTTAGGCTTTTCTCTACTATTATTGGATTTCATATTTGATTTTGTTGTTTTTTTTCAGTCTATTAGTTGCTCGCTTTGCCTCAATAGCTTTGGTCTCCAGCCAGAAAGCAGGTTACTGCCAATAATTTCTTCTTCTTTTTCTAATGTTTTTAACTGCAAGCTCTCATATCAATTTTTTTTTACTCCTATTTTCATTTAGAAAGGTCTAAATTATCACTGATACTGGTGGTTTTAGGAATATTTTTGTTGTCTTTCAATTTCTTCTAGTTTGTACAGCTTGTGTACATTGATACACAAAATTATGCATCAAAACTCGTACCAATTTGCTTAAAGTTCCCTTAAACGTAGTGGAACTTATTATTTATCTTAACAGGATCATCATCGCTAGCCTTTGTCAAAATAGTATTTGGAATATCAGAATATTATATTCAAGGATTTATTTGTTGTAATAGTCTATTAGAGATCATATGCAAGTATCTATATATGAAGTTGTATTTGGTTATTTTTTTATTGCACAATGGTTTTTGATATGTAGAAAGAATCATGGGTTAAATTTTGTTTTGTGTTAGTCAACATAGCGAAACATCTTGTTACCTCTGCCAACCAACAGGAGGAATTCTCTGAGATGAGTGAAACTTGAAGTGCGGTTTTTCTTGAACATGATGACGACATATGTTAAATTATCTTGGACATGAAACTTCCTTGCAAGTTGTGTGGTCAGGCGAAGACAACGACGACACATGCGAAGCTTTGTGAGACACAAAATGCATGGTCACAACGCTCGTGGCTTCCCTTGACTCTTCCTCGGCTTCCTAATTTTCATTTACGGCTTGCTACTTGATATGAGCATCGACGATTGGTGACCTCCTCTCTGACATAGCTACGCCAATAGGCAACTCCTCTTCCTCCTCTACCTAGTTCTCCTTCGCTTAATTCTCCTCTGGCTTGGGTTGGTGCTTGATACAATCAGCGATGTTGGGAGTTCTCCTTCACCTAGGGTTGGTGCTCAGCACGCCCATTGACACCTGACATGGCCACTTGTTCTGGCCAAGGACTGAAATGCTAGCTTGGAACGAAATTTCAAACGCTAACTTTCCTATCATTGTTATATATATTTTGGTCTATATTTGTTGATTTGGCATTTCTTTGCTTTTATTTGGGTTATTTTATGTGTATTCTTGTCTTTGCTCTTTATAGTTTGAATCAAGGTTTGTTTGGTCACCAAGTTTGACCATAGTTCTTAGTGGAAGTTAAACTTTTGACTAATTATATAAAGAAATACTATAATTTCATTCTTTAACTTTTATATGGTAGATGCATGAGGGTTTTCTAATGATAGGGAACAGAATCTTTAATTGTAGACTGTAATTGTTGTAGTTTATGCTTTTAGTATTAGTAGTCACCAAATCAATCATCTTTGAGCTTTTGGAATAGGCTGTTGGATTGGTTTTCTCCTCAAGTTGGGCTTGGTTTAGTTTAGTCCAGCATCCTAACCACATGAGGGGCTAGGGGATTGGAGCAGTGTTAAGAATATGAAGTATAGGACTACAGTTTACCCATACAGCTTTGAAAACAGCAAGAAAAAAAATCCATAAACAGATGACTTCCATACACCAGCAAACATAGCCACCATACAGTAACAATCCAAGATAAACAATCCCAACAACAATATACACTAATAGTGTATTGTGGTTATCTTGGGTTGGTTATGAGTTGCTGGAAGCACTACAATCAATTGATATGCACACTGAACTTCCATGTGCACTGAACTTCCATGTGGATTTTACTTTCACTGGTTTTTGGACCTTTTGTCTTGTAGAAATCTCTTCTAGTGGTAATGTTGGATGACTAATCCTTTTGATTGAAGGGTTTATTGTATTTGTTAGCAGCTAAATTATGGAACTGTAATTTGTAGTTCATGATTTGTTATAATTTTTATCTACATGCTTTTGTAATTTCTTCTTCCAGAATATGTTTAATTGCATGGTTGGTAGGAACTTTGTGACAACTTGGATATTTATTTCAGTTCAGAAATGCCAAAATCAAAGTTTGCTGTTGAGCTTGATGCAGCTAACGGGACATGGCTCTCTCCTGATGTAGCTATATTTTCTTCTAAAACAGGAGACTTATTGTTGCTAACATTGATCTATGATGGAAGGTATTACATGCCAACTTTATGATTGTGTTTTGTTCTTCATATTTTTTTGATGTTCTATCTTCCAAGCATTTAGTACACCTGATGAATGCCTTTATGGCTCATAATAGATCTCTAGTTCTCTAACTTTTACTTGGGCTGGTTGTTTACCATCATCATCAACCTGTGTTTGTATCAACTATTTAGGTTGATTATATGAATCTTTGAACCCTATGCAAGGTTTCAATATGTAGTATTTAAATCAACTAAGACCTTTTAAATAATTAAATATAAAATTAGTGTCTTTTTTGGTCTCCTTTTGCCCCTTACTCTAATAGTTCTAAATTCTAATCTATGAATTAAGGAAAGGAATTTATTGGCTTTTCAACATGCCTATACCATCTCGACTTGTTTTCTCCTATTATGGATTAGACCTACACCTAATTGCTTGTGGATATTAGTTTTTTTGGTTATATTATTTCTAGTAACTCTAAACATTCATCATAATATTCTTATGTTTACCTTATTAATTTTTTACGTATTATTTCATAATAATAGCCATACACTTTGTTTCATAAAGTATATTAGTAGCATTTGGTAAATCAGATGGACCAACTAGAAGGGTGAATAGAAACAATTCTTGCTAAACACAAAATTCAAACAATATGTTAGACATCAGTGCACATGTGTCATAAGCAATCAATGTGCAGAAATGTAGCAAAATGTAAAACTACTTTAGTTGTAATGAAAATTAAGTTTAGCAGTTGAATTAAACTAGTAGCAACAATAAAACAATGCAAACAATGCTAACAGACAAATTTAATGTTGTTTGAGTACCTTTCCTACTCCATGGCCTGTCATGTGGTGCAACATTTCACTAAAGGAATATATCACTATATAAAAGTTTGAGCAATGATTCTCTTTACTAGATGACATGAGCAGATCTAGATCTCTAGATCACTTAAAACAAATAATAAATGCTCACAATTGTTCTACACAAACCCAACCCTGTGAAGAGAGTTTTTGATCAATGAGAACCATTATAAGCAATAGAATTCGAGTTATGAGTGATTATTTGAGCAATACCCATCTAGAGGCTATTTATATGGAATTTCCAATGGAATTGTAAGATCTATCTTATTCGCAAACATTGGTAGACCAAAAATTGATAGCGGTTCGACCAAAACCCAAATAATTCTTGGGTAAATGATAATCAACTAGTTGACATAATTTTGATCACTAAACTAAATAATATCTATCAATTTGAAAATTTAAAAGTCAAGAACTCATAAATTTATGGTCAACCAAAAATATGTGTTTGGTCGGCCCATCTTGGAAAGTATGGTCAAATGACAATATTTGACCCTCAAAAGTCACTTAACAACAACCTGACATATACTCAACATTTGTGCCTTAAGCCTTTCTATAGATCTAAAATTTTCTAACTCGAACATAGAAATCCCTCGATAGTCGATACTTATTTCAACCCAAATAATAAGATGCCTACCTACGTATTCAACCCAAATTATATAAAATGGTCTTTGGGTCATAAATTCCACTTCAAGCTCTAAAAATTCACTTCATGCTCCAGTCAACACGTCCATCATTCTAACTACATACTTAATTTCACTTTAACCAAATTTGTCAAACATCAAAATTCTTGAGGGATTAACATCTTCTCTACGATATTTACTTTTTTTTCTCTTACTCCCTAACACTCGAAGACTTCAATCCATAAAGGATGATTTGATGTCTTACCTCAATCTTATAAAACTTTCTTTTAGTTCATAGGGCAATGAGGATTAGAAGACTTCTAAAGGTTTCTCTATTTTCTTCGTCCATTATTTTTGTATCATTAATGATATCTTCATTAATATTGATTTCTTGTTGAATGATAAATTTATCTAAAACTCTTCTAAGGATTCCATCATCCTTATTTAACTATTCCATTGCATTCATATTTTCATTTTTTTATGCTCGTATTAAATCTTTTTGTTTCTAAAGCTTTTCTTTAGAATTCAGTTTTCCAATTTATATTATTACATTCTCATCAATTAACACATTAGCGTCCCTAAGCCCGCTAAACTTCTTTCTTTCTTTCAGGGTTGTTCAGAGACTTGAACTTATGAGATCAAAGGCTTCAGTTTTGACCTCGGTTGGTTTCATTTGTTTCTGTTTTTATTTTTACGCTAAGATAAATTTGAAGTTTTGTCTCATTTTTATAGCTTAATTTTGCTGACTCATTTTGTTTCTGACAACAAGGGCATCACAAAAATAGGCAATTCCTTCCTTTTCCTCGCTAGTCGTTTGGGAGACAGCCTTCTCGTTCAATATAGTAGTGGAACATCGAGTCCGTCTTCTGCAAATATGAAAGATGAGGTACTATTTTGAAGATACCTTTGTTAATATTTTGCTATCTATCATTGTTACATAATAATGCCTGAACATAATTCTTGTGATAGTTTTATTTTATCGTGCTATTCCCATCTAGGGCCACTTTTTGACTCTGATTTTATGAAAGTAGCCACCCTAACTTTACATGCATCTTTTTGTTTATTAACCTGTACCATACTGAGTTTAAGGAAAATCTAATTTGCAATTTAGTAGTTTATATGCATTTTATCTACAAGGAAGAGAAAAATCAGAGAAAGAAGACAAGTCTGAATAAGTAGTGGGGAGAGGTGGAAGAAATTATTCCCTTATTTGTGTTTCATTGGAAGGATTGAAATTAGGCAAAATTCTTCCCCATTTTGCTTGGAGGGAAAGGAAATGTGAAATATCTCTCTCTCTATATATATATAAAGAGTTCTGGCAGAAAATTGCAATAAATTTTCTTGTGGTGTCTCTTTGTTCACCTTTAGCCTTCCAAGGAACCAGAGAGAAGTGAGTCCCACCTTCATTTTTCTTGGACTCGTTTCACTCCTACTTTCTTTTCAGACAGGAAACATAGGCTCAATGTTGTTTATTAAACATAGATTTGTATTTAGTCTACCTTTACAGTTCATTAGGGGGTGGTCTATTGTAAACTCGAGGGGAAATTGTTGAACTTACTTTTTTGGTTTGGCTTGCATTTGCAATCTAACTACGTATTTGTGAATAATACTATAAGCAAAAATGCATTGTCTTATCTTTATCTTGCAATCAAGGCAGTCAAGCTTGCTTTGCTAGGATTAGACCACAAGGTTTCATAAATCATGAGTTTTCTTTTTAATGTAATTATTATATTCCTAACTCATAGATTGTTGATATAGTTTCAGCAAAATCATGTTATTGTCTAATTTTTCATATTTAGTTGGGTCCTCAATTGCATATGAGATAGATTTTATTTGTGTGCTTAATGCTTAGGCTACTATTGGTCAAAGAAAGTCCATGTATTCTCTTTTAACCCACAATAACCTCTCAGTTGAACAAGCAACACCCTAACTGGTCGTAATCTTTATTTTGGCAGCATATAATGATTCTAGGTTGAATTAAGCAACGAAAACTCTATTTTCAAAAACACTCTCTACTAGTCATATCTCCATTTGACCATAAGCTCATTGAAAAGACAATTCTTGTAACTAGGGAAAAGAAGGATTTGTTAACCAATGGTAGGAGGAACAAAGTAACATGGGTAATATAAGCAAAATATGTAATCGACTAACAGAAAAGTTAACACACAAATACGACACACCAACTGAATGTGCACATGACAACTCTACTCATACACAGAAGGGCTATCTCACTGTATTAACGCAACACACACTAAGTACTCACACAAAGCATAAATGCAACACTTTATCACTATATCACCAGCCTCAAATCAAAGTATCAATGTTGCTCAGGGGTATTAAAGCAAGAACACAAATTAAGCATTAATGCAACGTTGAAGACAAGTAAACCAATCACCAAGGACCACACAAATGTTGCTTCATCACACCCTCAATGAAAGATGAAGGTTGAAGGGAAGTAGACCAATCGCCGAGGACCACAACCTAATCATGAGAGCTGATCTTTATTGGGTTGTGGAATCTAATCACCTCCCACAATAAAACATTTGATACTTATTTGGCAATTAACAAAAGTGAAGTGTGAGGCTTAGCAACAAAAGTAGAGGATGAGTGTGGATTACTGATACTTATCAACTTCTGTTAAAGACACCAAGTAACCCTTTTAATTTGTTTTATCGAACCAGTTTAGTTCAGTTCAGCATTTTAGTTCACTATGATTTGGCCGATTGAGCCTTATTTTATGCGCAAATGGAGCTTATCTCAAGTCTATTGACCAATACACACCCAAATAACTCTAGCTATCTGTTGTACTCATCTAAGTCTCATTAAGTGTCAACTAAATAGAATCATATACCCATGTTTAATGAAATCAATTTATTTTAATTTAGGTTCATTATGCCCTGGGTATGTGACACTCATCCTATTTAGTTACTAAAACGATAAATGTTTATATCTTAAATTGAATTTCTATTGCAAAGAAATGTTAAAGTACACAATTACCAATTATAATATTAAATTATAGTTACATATTTATAAGTTTATAATTATACATTGTACAGTTTTTGTTATATCTCAATCCGTAGTTAACTAAAATTGCTTGTTTCACTGAGTAATTACTTGGAAATCAGAATAAAAGGGCAGTCTGTGCATGAAGCTCTTTCCTCGGGAAGGGTCTATTATACGCAACTTTACCCTCTTTTGCAAGAGGCTGTTTCCGAGACTCGAACCCGTGATCTCTAGGTCACATAGTGACAACTTGGAAATCAGAATAAGATTTGAAATATATTTAATTTGTGTTTAGATGATTTGGACTGGGGTCACTAGTTACTAGGATTATGGTGAGCTCTAATTACTAACATGAGGGTTGGTTTTGGGCTTGCGCTATGGTCAATCCAAGTTTCCGGTTAAATTTTATTTGAACTGCATTGAATTGTTAACCATTTAGTGATTGCAGAATTAGATGAGGGAGGTTATTATTGACGATAATAAGTTCTGTATTTTTTTGTCCAAACATTCTTTACCAAGGTTTCTATTTTTATTGCTAATAATTTTTTTATTGTTTTTGTTTTATTTACAGTTGCATGCATTGATGCTAGCTTACATCAGATTGATTATATATCTTTCTGTTGCATTTACTTCTTATTACCTTTTTTAAGCTTAGGATTGACTTTGTACCAATATCATTTCAATTTTGTAAATATTAAATTGCTTATTTGTTTTTTCTTCTGTTTGGTTGAACCATATTGCAGATTGCTGATAGTGAAGGTGAACTCCATTTGGCAAAGCGCTTATGCCGGACACCATCTGATGCTCTATTAGAGGTTGCTAGCTATGAGGAGCTTTCTCTATATGGAGCTACTAATACCTCTGAAATTGCTCAGGTTTGTAGTGACTTGATTTTGTATTCTGTACTCTTGATAAATAAATTGCATTTCCAGGATGTAAGTTTTTTTGACTTGTAAAGTTTTATTATGGTTTGTCAAAATGACCCATAGCAGAGTGTCTCTTTGGTAACATAAGCAATGCTGTAAGTTTCATTTGAAGACGGACTATTTGAAAATAGTGTTCACGCAATTATTCTATAGCATTTTTATCATTCTCATCATGTTTTCAAGGAATTCCTTTTATAACTATGCACATCCAGAAATCAGCTCATATTTGTACATGCTACTTGGAATTTTCAATTAAGAATGCTTTGTCTTTACTTGATATGCAGTTGCAAGCAATTTATGTTTCATGTATGTGGTGTATTTCATGGCTAGTCCCAAGTCCGGATAAAGGAGGAGGGTTGCGTTAGGTTGTCAGCCAGCGTTAAAACTATGACAAATGTTCCATGAATGAATTCATTAAACTATTGTGCTAATGTTAAGTTGTTCTATGGAAAGAACACGTTGCAGGGTCCGTCTGTAATGTCTCGGTAAGGATCGCTACATCTCCAAAACTCGGGTGTTGTGCTAAATATGCAAAAGTTCTCACAGCATATGTTGGATAATAACAAATATTATAGGAAAACTAATAGTTTAAGATTTGGAACATAGAATATATCCTCATTAGTAAATCAATAGAGACGGTAGCCACGATGATTAGGAGAAAAATTAGTATTTTACAAGAGACAAAATGGGTAGACGAGAAGGTAAAGATGATAAAGAACTTGAGTTTTAAGTTATGGTATAAAGAAAGAGTAAAGCAAAAAATAGAATAAGTATTGTTGGAGATAGTTCGTTAAAAGATGAAGTCGTAGGAGTAGTTAGAAAAGGAATAGAATTATAACTCTTAAGATAATAGTGGCGAAAGAAACTAAGAACATAATTTGCGTATATGCACCACAAGTAGGATTAGATGAAACTATCAAATTAAGATTTTAGGACGATTTAAATGAATTATTACAAAACATTCCGCTAAATAAAATGATTTTAATAGGAGGTGATTTCAATGAGCATGTGGTGAAAA
>JBAMIB010000061.1:6238743-6249055 GCA_037177415.1 Kaempferia rotunda | reverse complement strand
ATCACAAACCATCCCGACCGACGGTTCAGAATTTCTTTGAATATATCCTTAATTTATTTGAGACTTAAGTAAAATCTAGATTGGAGAAGAAGATGATCCTTGGGTTCCCTTTATTGGAATTATGTTCTTTTACCTCATTTTGCTGTTCGACCTCTCAATTCCAAGTTGTAAACTTTTATTCTACTTACCATTTCAGCTATACCATGGGAGTAACTGAGTACCACGCTGCTTCTATGAATTGCGAGCTTAAGCATTTTTTTTTTTTTAGTTGGTGCCATTTTTATCTGTATTGTTCTAGTAAACTCCATTCAATACCAATGTTAGTTTCCAAGCGGTATCCGAAATTTCAAAAATAAGGTTTTCTTATTCTTTTTATTCATTTGATTTGATTTTATTTTTTGACCAGTTTGATCTAGTCACAACTTAATTGACCTGTCATTGCTCGTGTGCTTAGCCAACTCAACTCGTTCTTCTCGACTAGTTTGACTTGTCGAATCAACACAACCAGCCAATCTCGTCTACACATTCAGCTCACTTAGCATACAGTTCACCCAGTCCACTACTCCACTTAGCTAAATGATCCAATCCATTCACTCTTTCAGCCCGCATCAATGACTTTTCTTGGCCCGCATGACCTTATCTATCTTATTCGATTCACTCATTTCGTGTATCAAAATTTTAATTAAAATTTATTAATAAATATTAATAAAGTGGTAGCAAAATAAATACAGAGATCACGTAGTAAGTAAATTACGATATCGTAGTGGATTTTTTTTTTTCAAACAAGGCAAATCAAAATACGTGGTATTGACACATTAACGGTCTCCTCACAACTGTCGTACATCATTGAGGAGTTCAGTAGAAATTCAAATTGGCACATCAAAATACAACGATGGTACAACTCGTGAACTTACTTCTCCCACACTTAGTTCACTTCTCCCACACTTTATCTTCAATTTGTGAATTCACTACTTATTTCATAACTTAAATTCAGGCAAAGTGAGCCAACACTAATGAATGTAACAATATCCAGCTACAAAATTTAGACCACACTATATTTGTGCCTCAACTAGGCACGGGACTAGGCCAAGTCCAAGTGTGACTTGCGACGACAATTAGATCAGCACCGACAACTAAAACCAGTGACAAACAGGCCTATCGCAACTCAATTTTATTTTTATTTTAAATTTCAATACAGAAATTTGGAAATTCTCTTTTACCACTAAAATCATTCTAAAACAATCAAAATCTTACTAAATTACCCTTTATTTAAAAAGAAAAAAAATCCTACATAGTACTTTTAAATATTTCATATTTTTTTAAAAAAATAAATTTATTATTGAATTTCTGACCTATCAAGTCATCCTAGGCCCTAGCCATGCCTATACACGCCTGAACCAATCATGTCGCGCTCATGGGGTTAGGGTTGGAGTAGACCTAAGTTGTGTTTGGGTTGGCTTAGTTTAGTCTGTGCTGGCCAAGCTTGGTCGGCACGGCACTGATCGGCACGGCACGGCTCGGCTCTACCTCTAATTAGTTTTACCATTTGTGAATGACTGTTACTCTACTCAATGATACAAGTAATACAGACAGCCAGAATTAGTTATATGCAGTTGCGCAACAAAATCTAACAAAATCATGTCGTTAGTGATGATTATTTGAGGGACATTTCCAAACATTTGAAGATTTACCCCTTCGCCATCCCCTTGTTAAGCGTGTGAACTGCCGTGTTAAGAGAGGCCTTAAACTTCCACTGGAATAAACGAAGATTATACACTGCCTCCTGGTTCAGTACAAATTCAGTTTCATATCATAGAAAATTGTATGTAATTGAGATATTCAAGGAAAAAGAATTGCATTGAAACACACACCTTTGTCTGCACCTTTATGGACACCATTTGAAAGTTTTGATCTTCTATTTCACTGTGGTAGACAATAAGATCATTCATATAACTCCCTGACTTCTTCTGACTTCTGCATGGTAACTCCCATCCATTTTCAGGTTAGGTGATGATCTTCAGCAAGTAGGTGCTGCTTCATTGTCACCAAGAACTTTCATCGGTATAATGATTGTTATTGCTTCAAAATGCAAGGATGGTATTTCATCAAGGTGGTGATTACTTCACAGCAGCATAAGAGTGCAAAGGCTACACTTTCTAAATTTACACGGTTGTACCCCTTTTTGGTGAAACCAGAGAAGAAAGTTAAACTCAACATCCACCTATTCTGTAAATGTATTTTCAATTTTGTAGGCAGTTCTTTATAAATTTCTCCGGAGCACGTTTTCTACTGCCAACGTTTCGTAGCTCTGGCAGGCGATGGCGCTCTGGCAGGCGATGGCGTTCTAACATGGTTTGTGCCTTTTCTTGAGTCTGACAATGTAAGAGTTTTCAGTAACCATAACTAATGGAAAGAAAAAATTATATTTAAATAAGGATGCTAGAGCTTCTTCTTCCCCAAATAAAACTAGTCTTTGGGACATGAAAAAATGCCATATAACTATATCTTTACCAATCAAAACAAAAAGTAATATATAAGCACATAAATTGCGAGAAGAATAGCACTGGAAGATTTATGGAGGAACTTATAAAGTTAGCTATGATATGGAACTAATTCTGAATGTAGGCCCAACTACCAATTCTCTTCAGAAATTGTTTGTTAACTAACTATACTAGACATATTTAAACACTCAAGAGAGTGAGAGATTGGGAATTCTTCAGCAAAAAAGGTTGAACACACAGGTGATGCAATGGCTGAAGGTTAAACTTACTTGAGGGCTTCAATGCATCGTTTATCTTTGGCTGGGAGACTGTGCCCTGTCCAATCGTTTTCAGAGGTGGCTTAGGTATTCTTGCTGGTATCTTAATCCTGAATTTATTATATTAAATGGTTATAACAAAACTGACAAAAAGTCAATTCATATTCAGAAGGATACTACAATAACCATAAGGAGCATAACAAGTGAACTTGAAGGATGCAAACAAGGGAAGATTTAAAAGTATTAACTCTTTCTCTTTAGGAGTTTCTGATGGTTTCTTTTGTTCAGGGAAGAGGGAGAAATCTACAGCACAGTTCCCTGAAGCAGCTGTATCTGCTACCATGGAGGAGGGTACACTGTCAGATATGTCGCTTAACCTCTCCTGTGCATCTCCATCATGAATGTCTGAAAGCTCTACATCAGCAGAACTACTACGAACCAGTTTCCGTACTGTTGAAAGTGAAAATCCTTGTCTCTTGTATTTATTTTCTTCTGCAGACTTCTGTGAACTAGATTCAGAATGATATCCATTCTCTGAGTTATTCTCAAGTTTTTTGTCTGTCTTATTTTTGCTAACAGGCTTTCGACCCAATATTTTTTGTTTTAGTTGTACCGTAGCTCCTAAGATCGAAATGCCACCAGGAAGGGAGGAATTTTGTTTCAATAGGCCCTTACTATGCCTTTCTATTTTTGCATCAGGAGACTGTGATCTGAGAATTTTCACTTGTTTCAGTTGTTCAATCTCCTCCTCTTTCCTTGCAACCGTATCTTTAAGTGATGCTACCTGCAATTCCAAATCAAAGATCAGAGGGACATTCTTGGACTTTGTTTTGATCAATTTACTTGAAAATTTAATTAGTAACTGAGATCAAATAAAAAATCTTATTATTGATGTCTTGGTTAACTCCATTCTCAATATGAATGGACCTTGGGAACACAATATGCAACAATGTCCAATATGAAAGGTCTGTTTTAACTCAAAAAGTTACTTGATTGCATTTGCACAAAAATTGAAGTTAATTACTAATCATAGAACTCGTATCCTGAAAATTTCAAGATTTCACAAGTTATACACTTTTATGTTGGTGGATATTCCCTGATCAAATAAATTGAAGCTTTCATAAGTTTGTCATCTGGATGACCGGTGAACCCTGAGCTTCACACATGTTTTCTTCAAGTGGCAACATGTTCAATTGTTCAATGTCAGAAAACACAGAAGCCATTGATATTTGGTAATTCAATATCCAAGCATTGCAATTGATAGAAGGAAATGGCAGTTGAACATCTACTAAAGTTATAATTCAAAACTCTCTCTGAAATTTAGCTGTTTTGGATACACATAGGGAAAGTAACTACAGTTTTGTGTGGGCATCCAAAACTGAAAACCAAAAATATCAAACTTACAAACTGAGCCGAAAATTTAGATCTATCAGTTTCAGCATACTAAATATCTATATCTTTTGATGAGTTGTGATGTTGTATGTATTATGTTTGGTTAACACATAGGTTTGGTTCGCTTTGGAAACATTGGTTTCCATATTAGTTGTGTCTTGGTTTGAATATCTCCAACTTAAATTCTTGAGTTGTTTTATAATTTTCTTGATGAATTGATAAATGGAAGTATGTCCACCTCTAACTAGTCTAGTTTAGAAAGTCATTCTGCATCATGATAAATAATTTGTGGTTGAAATTTTTGTTCGAGATATCTTTGTAATTGACATGCAAATATTTCAGTAAAAAAAAAAAAGGATTTCGGTTAAGGCATAGTTGAAAGGAAAACTTTATAGTTAAATGTCATCAACCATAAATGCAAAACTGAGAAAATAACCAGAATACATTGCTACCTGTTCAATCAAGTCTCTAACTTCTTTGCCCTCTTTTTGGCTCCTTGCTGCACCTAACTCCACCCCAGAAACCCTTTCAGCAAATTTCAAGGTACTTAAGGTCTCTGAGTATGATCCAACATCTGGATTTATCTGTACAAACATAAGTGTCTTAGCATGTCCACCTGCATAATTAGTGTCTAAGTCAGGGGTACAAACACAACATTGTCACAATCTAAACAGGAAGATAGAATTGGCACCTAAAGAACTCTGCAGAACTTGAGTAAGCTTGCTGTTTCTGTATGGTACATGAGAGCTTTTCTGTGCTAGAGCAAAGATGACATCCCCAAGTGCAGACAATGATTTATTGATATGTTGGGCTTCCTTTAGCCTGTCACCAACGACTTCAGCGCGGTCAACACGCTCACTTCCAGCAAGATCTACCAGATGAAGGGAACCACGCAAAGTAGTTTCGCTTCTCAAATCGATTCCTTGAACATGAACACTAAGAATACTGTAACAAAACATATGTAATTACTGTAAAACCAATGAGATAATCAAGGGATACAATAATATAACTGCACATAATTGACTAGAAGCTAGAACCTGTGTGACCGGCTGCTTCTTTCATTTAAAGCAGTGGAACAAACGGCCCTGTTTAGATGTCCTATTTTCATTAGTTCCAGGACATCTGAAGTTGATTCAACAGGATGGATAGTTGCATCAGGGACAGCAAGCCCATTGGGTTGAGTAGTAGCCATAATCCCAAGCGTGTGATAGTTAATAAGAAACAATTGAAAAAAATCTAGGGAACTGATTCCAAGAATCATTAAAGAACAGGAAGAATGGGGAAAAGCTGATAACAGAAAGTAAAAAAAAACTGAGATATTTAATTCACATAGAGTTCCAAAGGTCTTCCTAACATGAAAAGGCAGGTCCTAGAACATACAATGGTAAGAAAGATGCAGAATTAAGGATATCTCTGTTGTGAGCCATGATCTGCAAGGAGGTCTCGCACTTGCTCGTTATATATTTCAACCATTTGAACACTCACTTCATGCCTAAAGGTGCCACTTTTACTCCGAGTAATATTAAAAAGGTCTTTCAGAGCACGATAGTTTACACCCCAGTCTTTCTCAGATCCTCCATCAGGTCCTGTCTGGAAAAAGATTTTAGTTTCACAATAGAATAATTCACCAAGGGACAGTAAAATGCTTAGGGAATTTCATTCTCATTGAACCTCAACAGTCAAACTAAAGATGAGAACAAGGTGAACTTAGATTCTGCCTACCATTGTATATGTTTTCCCTGATCCCGTCTGACCGTATGCAAATATACAAACATTGTAACCATCAATAACAGATCGTATTAAGGGCCGAGTGTCTAGGAAGACCTCCTCTACATGAACGAAAAAAAAAATATTTTAGATAACAGAACAACTCTGAAACTACATAATCATATGCCATACTATTATCCTGAAACTAATAGCTACATGGATCAATATGCATATGGAATAAAAAATCTTCAGTCACAAGATCAGGAACCTTGAGTAGCAGAGGGACCAAACACCTTGTTGAAATTGAACATTCTTTTACCATCTTTTCCTTGTTTACTTGCGTTTACAAGCACTAGCTCACCATTCTCACCGATACTCTCTACACTTGTTTGTCTTTTATTTTCTTCAGAAAGAAATGGCCTTATCCTACAGTAAACTCTAATATTTCCTGTCATAAGAGGATAAAAAAACTAAGTCAAGAATTTAAGTAGAAGAGCAATCGTAGACTGTCATGCTTAACGAACACCTTTTAGTTCCTGAACCTCATTATATAACTTCCGGTTTTCTGCAAGAACTTCGTGATAACAGTCTGCTGCATCTGTTAGCACTTTCATCTTCTCCCCTATATGAACCAGAAAGATAACAAAGAAGGTCAGGATATGAAAGTTAAACTATTCATTAGCAAAATAATTATTACCAAGATTTTTGAATTCTTCAGACCATCTTTTTTCTGTATCCAGAAATTCATGCTTCGTGGAATTATAGGATTCCCTCAAACCCTAGCACAATACTCGATTGCTCATTTCTTTATGTCACATAAGGACAAAAGCAGTTGAGAATGAGCAGAAATACCTGAATTGATTGCAGAAGTAAAGCTATGAAACTTTGGAAAATGTCTGCTTTTTTACTCCAATTTTGATATTTAGAGTTCATCTCTGCTTCTATCTGTTTTGTTCTTTCCCTAGATTCTGATAGCAGGCATTCAGCCTCCTTCAACCTTTGCTTTAACTCCAACTCAGAATCATTAGCATTTCTTTCCAGCTGCTGAAGCTGTTCTTGATATGACCTTTTCATCGTTTCTAAAGTCTGCTTAAGTTCTGAAACTACTTTGTCTCTTTTGTCTTTATCCTTGATTATTCTAATGATATCTTCAGAATGTATCTTCTTTTCTACAGTTTGGGACTTTTCAGCCTGTAGGACCATGATTTATAATGTTGATGAGTAGATATGAACACTTTTTGATATACGCCTATGAAAACTTTAATTAGGTCGAGTTAGTCGAGTAGCATGCTTCAATTTCATGGCAAGATCCCTATTTTCTACTGTTTGCCTGTTTGGCCATGTATTAGGGGTAAACTTTGAAGCTTGAAAGATAGTCTTTTTTATGAAGCTTTCATTTGACAATTATCCAAATTAGAACATTGACCTTGTCTAAACGTATTTTGTATGTGGTTTGCCCATGAAACATGAGTTCCATCATCACTAAGGATATTGTAGGCCACTCTGGTCATGTATCCTAGTTATCCTTCAAATTGACTACAAGTTTTGAAGGGAGGGATAGATCTAATAATAATGCAAGCCTGGAACGGAGGGTTACATGTAGAAGTTAATGTCCCAGGCACCATCTTGGCTTGTGTGTTGGATGAAAATAGGAGAAAAAAGAAAAGATATGAAATACATGATTGGTTTCTCTTATCTATTTGAAACGAAATAAAAAAGAGGAAGGAATGTAATTCCATCCATATCCTGTACTTTTTTCTGCCCAAATCAAGTGGAAATAAAAGGAAACAAATTTACACATCTCATAAGTACAAACAAGCCAAGTGTGAGTATCTCTCCTTTCAAGTCCGTCTAAATAAACAAGACAAATGTAATAGAGTTTAAATAAAATACCACAATTCATTTCATTTCTTTTTATTCAATTAAACTATTTTATTTTCCTTCTATATCCTCTCCAAGTAAACACATCATTAATGCAATCCAAAGATATCTGACAATGGCAAGTAAATAGCCAGATATCAAAAATGTTTTTCTTCCAAGTGATTCCAATGATGCATATATGGTGTTGTTTAAGGTGTGTAAAACCTCATGTGTAACCAGCAAAAAATCTTTGTACGAGCTGAAGCAATCTCCCAATTCATGGTTTGGTAAGTTGCTCTTGTCCACTTTGACATGATTGCAAGTGAGTTGAATAATTTGATGTTTCATATTACCTCTGACTCTGAGTTTGGAAAGTGTATCATATTAGGAGGAATGGATATTATATTATTTTAGGAGGAATAGAAGAACACCCTTAGTAGATTATTATATTCTTTCAGAAGGAAATCTAATATCTGAAAGGCAAATGACTACAGTTGTAACACTAAGTGTAGAGGTGATATATATGGCAGTGGTCTTGGCCACATGTGAGCTTGTTGGCCTAAACA
Organism: Kaempferia rotunda; assembly: GCA_037177415.1. NCBI lineage: Eukaryota > Viridiplantae > Streptophyta > Magnoliopsida > Zingiberales > Zingiberaceae > Kaempferia > Kaempferia rotunda. Next base: position 6,240,772 of record JBAMIB010000061.1, on the reverse strand, counting down.
ACTAATAATTGAGTTTGGTATTGAACTTACTAAATCAATGAAGCAATATTATGATAATCAGATTGATATTCAATTTGTCATTAGAATTGCACCACAATCTTTCATTAGAGGATTGCTGTCAGAAAAAGGTGCAATCCTATTTTTATTAGTATCATATGCTGATAGATGGGACTATCAAGTTCAACTAAATTAGAATATATCTGTGAATAAAAGAATAAAAAAAGAGACTACCTTTAGCTGATCAAGCTGGTTCATTACCATCTGAGTCGGGAAGAAACAATTCATTAGGTAGGGCCAAAAAGGTCTACATGTAATATGAGAGTAATACCCTGTACTGAAATGTAAGTACCTGTGCTTCTTCATTTGATGCATTTGCTAGTGTTTCTAGCACTCTGATCCTTGATTGAAATTTGTCTTCTCGAGCCTTAATCAGATTATTTTGCTTTTACAAAAGAAAAAAAAAATACTGTAGGATATAGATTTTGCTAGATATAATGAATGTGAAACACACTTTCTTACATTTCGTATATGATCTGCTTGTGTTGCAATGCGCCTTTCAATCTCTTGTATAACCTTCTTTAGAAGGCATGCTACACGCTGGGACAAAAAATAAAGGAGCACTAAAATCTGAGAAATGTTTCATTCTTATCAACATAAGCTCAAAGTGAGTAAAGACAAAAAGTTACAGGTCTTAAAGCTGAGGTGAACTGATTCTATGGAAACAAATTAAATTTTCCAAGATATGGATACCTACAAAAGGAATTTCGCCATTCCCCCTTTCAATACTTTCTTCAAGAATTCCATGAATGACACTTAAAAGAGATTGAGTGGGGGCATTCTGCAAACAGTGATTAATAAATATATGTAATGACCAGATCATGTGAAGATGTAAGAACTTATTTGAAAACAAACCTCTATCATGGTAGCTTACATCTAAACTGTTTGATTTCAACATTTCTGAAATCTTAGCCGCAGGAAGTTCACTGTAGCGTCCTTGTTTTAGTTGGAAAACCTCATGGAACTTATGTCCGTTACGATCAGAATGAGGAGTTGATGGTTCTAACATAAAAAGAATTTTACTTAAGAAAATCAGGAAGAAAATTAAACCTAAATCATCTCTAGGAGTTGCGGAATCCCATAGGTTTCATGCTTTCAAATGTTTATGACCATGATTTGTCCTCAAATTTTTGAAGCTTAAGCGAATGAAGGTAAAAAGCATTCTTCTCTTCTCTAAAATAAGAAAATCTATGGGGAATCAAATGAAAAACAACTTTTTTAAAACACATTTGAGATTGGAGAAAATCAATGAATGCAAAATACATCTCAAACATGGCCTAGTATTAACTATATAGTTCCACATCTTTCCTTAATTTACATAAATATTAACTGTACAGCTTCTAGAGTGTTTGCTCTCTTATTTTCAACTAATAGTTTTATTGGTGGCTAAACTATCCCCCTGCATCAGTAGATAAGATACACCTACCGTAGCATGAAAATTAGCTAAATTACTTGCAATTCTAGTAGCAGGAATAAAAAAAAAAATGAAATAGAAATCCGTAGTTTAAAAAATAGCTGGGCAGAACCTATATGAGAATTACTAACATCTTTTGGAAATTCCGCAACAGATAAGGAAACACATAGAAACAACTGCCATTACTTGTAATCCTTGGCCAACGTATAATGAAAAGCAACCAATCTTAACACAGGAAAGCATTAAGTAATCTACACCGCAACAATCATAGTTCAAAACTCAGCATCAATAAACATTGAAAAGATTACAAACGAACAATTTTCAAGAGAATTACAACATTAAAGGATCAGAGTAGAAGAAAAGAACACTCAAAAAGCAAAAAAAGGGAAGCGTCATCGTTTAAAATTCAGCATCAATAAACATAAAAAAGGGAGCTTAAAATGGCAAAATTAGGGAGGGGATCTCACGGAGAGGACGACGGTAGGCACTGCGCTGTGACCTTTGATGACGGCGGCAGGGACGGTGTCGAAGGCTCTCGACGGACGGTGGCAACGGGAG
>JBAMIB010000061.1:6187803-6198088 GCA_037177415.1 Kaempferia rotunda | reverse complement strand
TGCTTGCGGTGTTGTCAATCCTAAGATGTGGGACTAAAGAGACCATGGTAGTGCAATACCTATTAATGAGAAAAATTTTCAATAATACGCCGCAGCTGAGTCTCGAACTCTAGATCCTTGGTTGTAACGAGAAAAAATTTCCAATAATACATGAGTCTCGAATTCTAGATCCATGATTGATTACTGAGAAAAAATTTTAATAATACACCGCAGCTGCGTTTCGAACTTTAGATCCTTGATTGAAATTACTAATAAATCTTGAAATTATTTTCACTGGGAAAAGAAAAAAAAAGATATTAATGTAATTTTCTTTTGAGTTTCACCAAATTAATTGAAAGTTAGTTAATAAAGGATCCATATTCTTAATAAAATAGTAAGATAAAAGGGAAAAGAGAGGAAAAGTGCAATTGTGCTGATTAGCTTCAACAAAGAGATCAGTTTGGTGTTTTCTTCCTCAAATACCATGTTCATCTAAATATTTTTCACTTTCCAAAAATCTGCACATTAGCTTTTCTTAATATTAGTATTTACATCTAATTTTATCATGCTTGTGCATTTACATAATGCTGTAGTTACAGTTCTTAACTGAATATCTACTTTGACAAATTATATCTTTTGTGGAAAAATGATTTTCTTCAAACTTTTGCAGGTGAAGCGACTTGAAGAAGATTTTTCTGCATATAAGGTCCGTGCCCATGCACTTCTCCAGAAAAAAGATGCTGAGCTAGCTGAAGCTAAGAACTCAAAAATGCTCTTGTCTCTTGAGCAAGCTTTGAAGGTAAGCTAGTTGTTTTCTTCATAATAACATGACAATATCACTATTATGGAGTATTACCTGACTTCCTAAGATTTAGGAAGCTGAAACAGAAGTAGCTTTAGCATTAATGGAAAGGGACAAAGCTACTCAAGCTCTTGAAGATGCTTTGAAAGAACATGTTAAAGAGATCAATGCAAGGTAAGTTAGTGATGGACCTGCAAATAATGGTTTAAGATTATTGAGTGGAATTTGATTTTCCAAGAAACACAGTTTCATGAATATGCTGAGCTGTAATTAAAACTGATTTCAGAGTTAACTTTTGCCTCTTTTTAGCAGTCTGCTTTAACAGGTAATAATAGTTGGCAAACTGCAAGAGCATATTATTTTCAAAAAAGAATCTATGATCTCTTTGCATAAAAAATGAGAAAAAAGAACTATGTTATAGTTAATTATTTCTACATGTTAAACCTCAAAAGATTTGTCCTTACCAAGAGAGATCAATGATATCTTTTTTCTAAAACACAACTGATGCATATGTTTACGCTTACTATACATGCTGGTTTGCTCATGCACTTAACTCGTGCGTGGATCACTTTTTTACTCCAATAGATTACTTGCATTTGAATATTTAATTCCCTTTTATTTTCACTTAACTGATACTGTTCAGAATCAATTTTAACTCTGTTTCAGGGATGTTGTCCTTAATGATGTCAACAGTCAATTAAAAAGTATAACTATCAAGCTTGAGGATACTACTGCTCAGTATATGTCAGACAAAGATATGTGGCAGAAAAAACTGGATAGCATAGAAGAAAGTTGGAAAGGTAATACATCTCATACCTTCACCCTCCATTTTTTATCTCTGTAATTTATATGTGATACAAATCCTTGGTTATTATAGTGAAATATAAAACCTTGGAAACTCAAAAGGTTGAACATTTTGGAGATCATTTACAAAATGAGGTGGATGATCTTAAGCAACGTTATGAGCAGCTGAAGGTACCATTCCGCGTTGACTTTAATGATTTAAGCTAATGTCTGTCCAATGTTTTACTTAGAAGGTTCTTTTGCTTGTAGGAAGAACATGATGTATTTCGTGATATTGCGGAAAGAACAATTGAAGAAAAAGATAAGGAGATAGCTAAGCAAATAGAAGCTAATAAGAATCTTCGTCTCTCATTGGAATCAAATCGTCGAGTATGTTCCTTATTGCCTATTCTCTATGATGAAAGCATTAACTTTCTTTTGCCCATTTGTTATAAATTTGAGATTTCTGAAGCTATGTTCCTAATCTTAATAGCTGAAATCTAATTATAATAATATAAATATTTGCTCTTTTTCCTATTGCTTGTTTTTTGAGAGGCACTTAGTCCATTTTAACATTGTATTCGAGCAAAAGTCGAGTTATAACCAACCATGCAAATGCCTGTAATATATTCTCAATTATGTTGAGCTTGAACACTTGTTGGGCTTGGGCGAGTCTAGTCCAATTTGCCTGTCACTATGGACTTAATAATACAAACATATATCTCCCTCAATAAACCAATACAAATTTATGTATGTTGATTCCTTTTTAATAGTTCAAACTTAGGGATAATGTTAGTCATTCAACTTTAACATCCATTTCCAGTTGTTTTAAGAAATTTGTGGTTTAATTATTTTTGCAGTGTTTCTATCTTGCACATAAAACATAATAAGATCCAACCTGGTTAGAAGCCATTATGATTGTGTCTTAAATTCATCGACTAAAGAAATCAGAAACTGAAACAAACATTGATATGAAAGAGATCTTTTTGAGAAAGAATGGTCTTTTTAGCATAAGACTTGAGTGTTGTGATAAAGGTAGGAAAAAGGAAATGCTCCCAGTTTTTTGTTGTTGTTATTTATAGGCAAACTTTTAGATAAGGTCTTGTAACTTAATAATGACAGAAAATTTTGAAGAATGTGGACTAATCTAATTATTTTTTAACAGCCGACCCCAAATAGTTGAGGCAAACATAGCTTTGACGACGATGATGATTATGAATCTAATTGCTTTCTACCCTTGGTGACCCAAAAGGAAATCTAGAAAGTATCTGTTGGACTATTTTAGCTGGAAGACCAAACTGCTTGTGGTTCATGCCTTGATCTTCTATAGTTCGATTGAGTTGGTGTTACATGAAATACGACAATCCATGCTAATTTTGTAATTGTTCATTTGTTTGGTCAAGTTGTTAATGCATTTTTAAAATGTTCTTTCTTAACATTCTACTTAGTACTTCATTATCCGCACGTCGTGATGATCAACATTTTTCAATTAATGGTTCATTACTTGAGCAAAAAGCCTATTTCTCATCATTTTTTTTATCACAACTCCAATCAATATTAAGAATGCTATGCATTTCCTACCTTTTAGTTTCTTTATCTTATTTGAAGTATACATGTGACACTATTATGGATTCCAGGTTGCAAATAGTGAGACACAAAATGAAGGTGAGTATAAGCACAATGTTACTGATAATCTTTATCTTAAGCAAGACTGTTCCTAATTGCTGTTTCCTGTGTTCCTTTTCATGTTTGAATTTTAGCTTCTCAAAAGCAGGATGCACAATCCTCGGGCATTGCAGTGGCTGAACAGCAAATACTGGTAATTGACATGTAGTATTACAACCTTTTTCTTTTGGGTTTTCCATTGAAGAGAATAAGTATTATGTGAATCATTGAAAAGAATTGAAGTGTTGAGGCATGCTAGATTTTTTAAGGTACTGTATTCTGCATCAAATGCTGCATCATTTTAAAATCTATAAGAGACCCCTAGTCGAATCCTCTCCTTGGAATGCAATATGGATGAGACCTATGTTTCTGTGAGAATAAAATCCTTGGTGTTCTTATCAAAATAACTTATCCAAAACTTCAGAGTCAATTAATTGGTTTTAGTTATGCCTTTGTTGTCTAATGCTTTCAATGGAAAAGTAATTTTTTTTTTTACAGAGTTTCAGTATATAAAATATATATTCTAGAATTGGTCTAGAATGCTTAGAACGATACATGCTATTGTAATCCGGTCTCTGAACTAACCAATGATGCAGGTAAATTGGATAATTGAATAAGTTGTGCTTACAATGAATGACCTTGTTGCAATGTCCTTTATAAAGTATAAATTAATTCTTTTATCTTAACTTTCTGTGACCAACTATCAATTCTTATTGATATTTATTGATGAGGATAAGTGAGAAGTTGCTGTCTGATAATACAGCAATCTAAAGAATGAACTCTTTGATATACTGAGATCAATGATTCTGGATTTTTGGATTTCAGCTTCTGGCTAGGCAACAAGCTCAGAGGGAGGAAGAGCTTGCTCAGTCGCAAAGACATATTTTAGCACTTCAAGTATGATTCAACTTTGTCATTGTTTTTTATTTGTCATATGATTTTGATTATTGATATTTGCAGGAAGAGATTGAAGAGCTTGAGCGTGAAAATCGTCTTCATAGTCAACAGGTTGATACTTTACTTTCCTGACACTCAATTTTGAAACTATAAAACTTGCTCAATTGCATGAGCATGCTCCTTCGTTGAAGGATGAATTACAAATAACCTTGTTAAGCATAGTGAGTTGCATAATATATATTATAAAAATGCTTAGAAAGTAGTTTGACTTTGTTAGTAGTTGGAAGAAACAAAACAATTAAACAATTAATTCTTGCAGAAAATAAACTTCTTAAACACACTCAAGGATATATTTTATTTATAGAATGTCGACAATAAGATGGAGTAATAGAGACATATCCTATGTAATAAAATGACTTTAGATATCAGTTCTAGCAGAGGTTTTGGATTTGCTTTTGAAGATTATATATGATCTAGAGATATGTAAGAACTGCATCTAAGGAGTTAAATTTGAGACATGAACACAAACGTCATAGTTTTTCCCATTACCAATTAAGCTACCTTTTTATAGCTATTAACTATTAGCAAGTAGCATCATCTACAATTGATAGTAAAAGCTTATGATAAGAAGGAAAACATTAGAAAGACAAGTTATTCAGGTTTCAGGATATTGCATGTGATGACATAATTGAAGGATGCAACATGTTATTAAGGTAGCCAACAAGATGTAGCTTCATCAATGATTCTGATTTTTGGTCCCTGTGAATTTCTTGGAAGAGCATACACTTTTTTGTTTATGGAAATGTTAAATTGGCATGTCTAGAATTATCTTTCATAAAAATATCCATGCAATCATCCTTCTTTTGATATACTAGAAAATGTAAAGAATAGTATATCTTCATTCCCAACTTTGTAAGCATTTGTTTTCAGAGGTTATTATCTGATTAATGGTTAGAATTTTTACGGGTATAGCATGACAGTGTCTCCTCTGCAACATTTCAAACAAGCTATTATGTATAAACCAATCCTAAGTCTTCCAAGTCAATTAGTAGTTAATGACCTGTAAAGATCCATATTTAATTAATAAAATTCATAACACAAGAAAACTTAGGACCCATAAAAATTCATATTTAATTAATAAAATTCATAACATAAGAAAACTTAGGGCCAGTTTAGTTGGAACGGATTAAGTCGAAAGATGGATGAAGATAGATGAATAAGCAAATGGATGGATAAATTTATCCTCCTGCCTGTTTGTTTGGGCGAATGGATGAATGGATAAACATTCATTTGCTTGTTTAGTTGGAATGATTAGTCAACAGTTGAATAACTACATATGAATCAAAAAATAATACCCAAATCTGTCCATGTATAACATGCAGGCATGACAAGTTTTCAAGTTGACGAACAACTCAAACTTGTCAACAATGGGTAAGCAGGCAAGGATTTACTTTAACATGGTCCCAATTTCAATTGATATTTCCAGGAGACTAGACATCAGTTGAAAAATATCCAAGACGATTGCACCAATCCATCTTGGATTTTGTGAACCCATTCTCCACTCACCCCAACATAATGCAAAGGGCATTCACTCATCCGTAACAATTCTTATATCATCATAATCTTAATCAATGAAGCACCATCATTCAAATGAAACCAACTGATGTTTATGTCACATTTTAGTTTTTATGTTTTTAGTTAATTATCCAGTAGGAGTTGCTGTTTATGTAGAAAGAGCAATTATTGTTGTAATCATGGAAAGCGAGAGCTGAAAAGCTCAAAAACTGAGTTATTATAGTCAAGGTTCAAAATCTCAAGCTATGTCAGAGTTTCAATCTTTTATTGAAACAATATTGATTCGGTATCGTGCCTACTTTTGATGCATGATACCGGTGACAGATTGGAGGTTGAAGGAGGAAAGAGATTAAGTAATAGGAGAAATTATATCGAATTTTGGTAATTTATTGAAACGATATATTTCGACTATTTCATAACCATGATTATAGTTACATATAAAAAACAATGCAATTGAAGTATATTGATTTACCTAATTAGTAAAGAATAATAATAATAAAAAAGAGTAACTAAAATCAAGTTTTACATATCAACCATCATCCATCAACCACATATTTAAAACATGCAAGTGATGATTGTATGCAACTTCAGCTAGATGCACTGATTGATGTAACATTTAACTTGGGTAAGAAACAACATTAATGTTTTTTCATTAATAATTTACCCTTTATTTCATATCTGGTTCATTGCACTGATTGATGACCTTGACTTTATCTTTCCATCTGTGCTAAATGCACGTGCCTAGAACAAGGAAATGGTTTCATGTTTCATTTTTCATTATGACACTGCTATATGTTACAGGAAGCAATGTTAAAGGAGGAACTTCGAAACATGGATAGATCAAACAAACGGGAAGGAATTGATATGATGTATCTGAAAAATGTCATTTTGAAACTGCTAGAAACTGGTACAGGAAGCACCCACATTTCATATTTTTTCTGGACCATGTCAATTTTATTTGGACTTGGGGGAGTATGAGAATGGCCAGAAAGGACAGGGCATTAATCTAACCTTCCAATTTTACCAGGTGAAGTGGAAGTATTGCTTCCGGTGGTTTCAACATTACTACAATTTAGCCCTGAAGAGGTAATGCCACGATGCCCTCTTTATTACTATACTATTGTGGCTGAGAGATAAATCCCTTATTTATCAAATGGTAAATTTTAAAAATTTTATTTTCTAATAGTTAAACAAAATGTGATTGAATTTGTTGTGATGCTTATGCTTTTCTCAAGTCTTTAATATTAATCTACTTACAAAAACATGTATTTGTCAATGTACAACTCTTTTGTCCTCATTAGAAGTATCATCTCCATTCTCCACAGATAAACATACATTTATCAATGTTCATCTTTTTTGTCCTCGTCACAGATACGGAAATGTCAACAAGCATACCGCTCCTCGAATGATTTCATCTCCAGTCCAGCTGCTGCAGTATCATATTCCGATGCGTCTGCGCCGAAGTCATCTCTCTTCTCTAGATTTTCATTCCAGTGAGACCGTGGTATTCTTTTTGTTCACCAGCACTCGATAATTACAGATAACTGCCTTGTATTATCTTCTAATTGTTCCATGCTGTTTCAAGGAATTCCAAAGGAACCAGTTTGTGACCATCATTGCTGTACCTATTTGTGTATATAGCCCATTACCAAAAGCTAAAAATGGACCCAGTTTTTTTTTTTTTCCCCTCATCTCTTATTTAATGTACAATTTGCTGACCATAATTTTTTCCTTCTCTTGTACTTTTAACACCATTTCCTTAGCCAGATCACATACAGGTGAGGTACATGATTAGGATCACAAACTATAGCAAATTTTGCAGCGATTATATACTATTGGTGGTGTTGAATGAGAACATACTTGTGTTATTGATCCTTAATTTTTCGATGAACAATTCAAAAGTATCAAATTCAGATCACAGTTTTCAGTTGTACAATGCATATCCATTTCCATGTAGTTCAACTAATTGTTTTTGGAGCCATGATGATGGTCTCATCTAGGGGTGCAAATGAGCCAAGACGCTCGTGAGCCGCTTGATCAAAGCTCGACTCGAGCTCGAAGTTGACCGAACTCGAGCCGGCTTATTTAACATTTGAGCCGAGCTTAAACTTATTTATTATTGGCTCGAGGGCTTGTCAAGCTTTTTTGAACTGGGATAATTTAATTTTAATATATTTTAAAAAAACTAATACCTTAAATAAAAATAGTAAGTTGTGCAAGTATGTGTGGCTAGAGAATTTTATTAAGTTTTTGTGTGGTTGAAAGTTCAAATTTTACCATTTACAGCATATATTTATTTTATTTTAATTTTTCGAGCCGAGCTCGAGCCTGTGATTAAGTGGTTGAGTCGAGCTTGAGCCCAAATTATAAACTCGCTCGAGCCGACTCAAGCTCAAGCTTGACTCGGTGCATTTACACCCCTAGTCTCACCAACAAACTGCTTCATGAATGTCATGCAGAGGTTTACTTAAAGAATTGCTAATCATGGTGATGATTAATAATGTGCATCAATTGCTACTCATTCATCTCTCAAGGCAAAGGGAAGGAAGGTGTGCCGGATTCTTATGTTTCTTCCAATAATATGCTGTGAAAGTCATTATTGCAAGTCCAGTGATCGATCTCATAATTTATCAAACCGATAAATTCAGAGTTTTAGAAGCACATTCAACTCATATTTGAGGTTCAAACTCTGATCCTCTTATTATTCCTCAAGAAAATTTTCCACAACATATTAGCTAAGTATGAGTACATTTCGAGCCAAGAATAAAATCAAGTTGGTTTAGACTTGGTCAAAATGATATTCAGCGAGTGGTAGTGATAAAACAGTAAAACAATCAGATAAATAATTAAGAGAATCAAAATTTGAATTTTATTAAGGATGAATATAGTAGAGATTAGCTTTAAGTGTGCATAAATTTATTTTGGTAATTTATCAATAGATTTGAAAAATTTTCAAATCACACGTCATATTTTAAAAATGATCAAAAGCACTGGTTTGAATGACCTTCCCATTCTACACCTTCTATCAATCACAGATTTTAATTCTTCCAAAATATTCGAGTCGCATTTAAAAAATTAAATATAAAAATTATTTATATAGTTTGGATGCATGCAACTTCAACTTCTTCCTCTCTCTCAACTCTTGGAAATCAAATCTCTCTTTCCCTTTCTCTCACTTATTGATTTATACAACTTCAATTTATGTTTTTAAATTAAACTATTAAAATCAGAACCAAAATTTGACATCAAATCTACCTTCTCCAAAGTCTACTCTGTCTTGTGGTAGCAAATTCGCAGAAATCCAAATAGTCTAGGTTCGTCAGCGAATTTAGGGCAAAATCCACTAATTGTTCTAGAAAACTTTAATTACACTCATTTCAAGTTTCTGAAGTACCACAGAGTCCCAATATGTCTTTCTTTACCGTTTTTGGGCTTCCCTAGTAGTGTCAAGCAGAACAAAGTCTTCATCTAGAACGCTTGTACCTAGTCTCCTGGAGACCAAGACCATGTTGGGTCTAATCTAAAGCAGGCAAGGACCATGTTGGGCCTGGTGCAAGGAGATCATTCTCAATTTGATCCTAATATGTTATTGAATATGCCCAACATGGTACTGGTTACAGAAGACCATGCCAAGTGTTCTAGCTAAAAGTTAATGTAATATTGGAGCACCTCTGGGGATCCCAAAATAAGTAATAGATAATACATTTAAACTCCTTATGATCTCAAAACTCACATGACCTGAAATGAGTGTAATATGAACTCTTTAGGTCGATCAATGTGTTTTGATTGAAATTCACTAATGGACTTAGTCTATTTGGATTTATATAAACTTGCACCCGTTCGATAGGGTTGAATGAGAGGAAGGTAGATATGGTGTCAAATATTGATTCTGATCATAGAATAATATGGGTTTGAAGTGGTGAGTCAAGTTCCAACTTAGTCCTAGTCTACTCCTAAAGGCTAGGACCATGTTGGCCTATGAGAGAAGACTAAGACCAAGTTGGGTATGGTCTCTAACTCGGACCAACTTTGTCTTGGTCTGGTCTTAGATCATGTCCATAGTGTTTCTTAATCAGAACAAAAGTTTGACATCATATCTACCTTTCTCTCACTCAACCAACTGAATTGGTGCAAGTTTATAGAAATCCAAATAACCTAGGTCTATTATTGGATTTTAATCAAAATCCACTGATTAACCTCTAGAGCTCAGATTGCATCAATTTCTATCCATGTATCCTTCTAAGGCTGCAAGGAGTCTAATGGTCCCCTCCATTTTTTATTTTTGCTTCTATAGAGGTGCTCTAATATTATGCTAACTTTTAGCTAGAATTTGGCCTTGGTCTTCGAGAAATTAGGTCAAGGTTGGGTCAAGATCTTAATCAAATCGATCCCATGGTAGTACTAGTTTGTTTTAGATCCTCTAGGAATAGTTTGATTCAGATTAGGACCAATGTCGGCTTGACTTTTAGAGACTCAGATCACATTTTTGTTGTAAGTTAGCATAACATTGTACCACCTTTAATGAGTTTTAAATAAGTAGGAGAGGGTACAATTGAACTTCTTTTATTATCAGAAATCAATAGG
>JBAMIB010000061.1:6133733-6145474 GCA_037177415.1 Kaempferia rotunda | reverse complement strand
GAGCTCTCAACAAGTCGTCTATATTTTGCCTTGTCCCCAAAGAACTCTCCAATATCATCCCAAACACTTGAATTGATATCCATAGGTGTATCAACCGGTTTCGTTCCAAACAATCCTGTTTCTTTGAGTAAATCTATAGTATACGTCCGTTAGCATAATGACACTCCAGATTTGTTGTGAACAATTTCAATTATAAGAATACTTAGGATCCCCATATCCCTCGTCACAAAGTGTTGCTGCAAATACTTGTTAGTTTCGTCTATCCCACATATATCACTGTCGGATATTAGGATGTCATCAACATAAACAATAAAATTCATAATCCCATTCGTATTCTATCGTACAAACAAAGAATGATATGATTTGCATGTTTGAAGCCAATAATACTGATTATAATACTGAATTTATCAAACCAACCTCTAGGGCTTTGTTTAAGATCATAATAACCTTTTTTAAGTCTGCAAACCATAGTAGCATTCTCCTCCTAAGCCATACTCAGGAGGTTGCTCCATAAACACGGTCTTGTGCAAATTGTCATAAAGAAAGACATTCTTCACATCTAGCTGATACATTGGCTAAGATTGATTGATAGCCAAGGAGAACATAACTCTAATAGAATTCAGATGAGCATTAGGAGAGAACGTCTCAAAGTAATCAACACCGTAAGTCTACCAGACGAGTTTTGCATCGATCAATAGTACCGTCAGCTTTAAATTTCAAGTAAATACCCAACGACAGACAACAATATCAACAGAAGGTGGTGCCTCCACCAGCTCCTAAGTACTACGAGAGATAAGTGCAGACATTTACTCATCCATTGTTGTTCGTCAAGCTGAGTGTTGATAAGCCTCCTAGTAGGAAGTTGAAACTTTTGTAGATGATAAAGAAATAACAAAAGCGCGGAATACAGGACCAAGGTAATCAAACGAAATATAATTAGATAAAGGCTGAGTAATGCACGATTGAATACCTTTACGAAGAGCAATAGACATATCAATATCGGAGGGGAAAGGAGCATCAGGATCTGCAAGAAGAGGAGGTGAGGGGCATGAATCTGGTTCTGGCCGAGCACACCCCGTATACACATGCAATGGTTTAGGAGACGGAGCATCTGTAGCAGGAGACATGGATGGTGCGATGGGTAATGGAGGAGATGCTAATGTATTATGTAACTGAGCTATATGGGGGGAAAAGTATGGTTGAGACTCAAAAACTGTAACATCAGCACACTGTGTTTTTTGAGTGGGTTAAGACAACGATATCCTTTTTATGCGCGAGAATATCCAAACAGGATGTATTTAATAGACTGAGGAGACAATTTATCCAAGCCAAGAGTAAACTTATAAACAAAACAAATACAACCAAATATATGAAGAGGCGCAGAGAAAAGAGATTTGTCAAGATGAAAATAAGAGAAGGGGATATCTTATGTAACAATGTAGAAGGCATCCTATTTATGAGAAAGCAAGTTGTGAGTACTGCATCACCCCACAAAAATCTTGGAACATGCATATGACAAAGAAGAGTACGAGCTACGTTTAAAATATGATGGGGTTTGCCTTCAACCATTCTATTTTGTTGGGAAGTGTATGAACAAAAGGTTTGATGAATTATGTCATGAGAATTACAGAATGTAGACACTGTATTCTGAGTGAACTTAGATGCATTTTTGGTACAAAGAATGCGCAAGGCAACAAAATATTGAGTTTTTATTTCGTTATAAAATGATGTTATCACCTTAAGAACCTCACTCATATTTTTGAGTAAATATAACCAAGTTATGCAAGAATAATCATCAATAAAAATTATAAAATATTGAAAATCTCCTCTCAACTCAACTCTAGTAGGTCCCCAAACATCACAATGAAGAAGTTTAAAAAGTAAAAGAACTACGCTTATCAACTCTATAAAGGAACGAGGTCCGATGGTGTTTGTCGAACTCATAGGACTTGCATTGGAAATTAGTAGACGAAACGGGAATTGAACTTTTGAGAGCGGATGAAGATGGATGACCTAGACAACAATGCCACTTCGTGTGCAGGTCTTGAATAATATAAGTCATCACTCTCATGTCCTCTACCAATTATCCTCTTCGTGTACAGGTCTTGAATAATACAATAGGATGAATAAAAGGATACAGAACAATTGTGAGCTTTTGTTAGCGGCCTTCGGGCTTCCACATTGGTGTTATAATTGGGTGTAATAACACGTTATAGGTGTTAAAACCAATGTACAATGTTGTTAATTCCCACGTGGTCATTAACACGTACAATTCGTTGGATGCGTTAAAAACCTTATTTATATATAAAAAAATTCCTTACCGGTGTGCACGCACTAGTGTGAGTTTTATAAAAAAAATTTAAAAATAACAAATAAAATTATTATTTTGTAATAAATGCATTTTAAAAAAATTATTTTTAGTTATTTTAAATAATAATAATTTAAATGGTGTAAATAAAATTAAAATTGTATTTATTTAATATAAAATAAGAATATGAATGAGTGGTAGCGAGATTCATAAATAATGAGTGTTAATGTTAAAATGAGTGTGAGAGAATGAAAGTGTTAGTATAATATTTATGTGGCATGTAGACCCACACTTTTTATGAGGTGGTGAGTGTTATAACATCCACCAATGTAGATGCCCTTATGGACAATAAACTAACATGAAATTTAAGTGTAAACATAACATTATCAAGAGTAATATTTGCAGTGGGCCTGACAAACAGGTGTTCTCATAATTGGAGAATATGTATCATTGGCTAGACAAATAGGTGATAAAGATTAGGAAACAAAAGAGGAAGAGAAAACAGATTTATTACCAGTAATACGAGTAGAAGCACCAGAATCCAGCATCCAAGACTTATCACGAGATACAACAAATGCACTCGGAGAGGATGAGGCAGCAGTGGCAGAGGGAATGCTAGCAGCAGAGCAAAGTAATTTTTTATAATCAGTATGAGAAATAGAGACCATATCATCATGTCCGCTAATGTCTGGTTTGGTAGATGCATTATTTGCTCAGTCGTGCTTACCAAATTTTGTCCAACATTTCTCAGTGGCATGGCTAGAATGACTACAATGAACACACGAACGACTACTCTCGGTGATATCAGTTCACGACTACAACCGTGACTACTATTACGACGCCGAAAGAACCCACAACCGCGAGCAGCCATAGTCGAAGTGTCGAAAGATGAGGAAAAATTGGTGTCAGGATGACTCGTGGTCACACAGAATCTGAGGCAGAAAAGGACGTCAACTCAGAAATTGGCAGCACACGACTTCGGTGTCGAAATCGACAGAATGACGCCGATACCGAAATCAGTAGCATAATGAGTTGGTGTCGAAGCAAAAAAGGACATCGGTGCCGAAGCAGAAAAGGACGTTGACGCCAAAACCGACTGCAACAGTAGGAGACGACAACACAATAGGAAGCAACAATAGGGGCGGCAAAACAATTAGGTCAGAGAAGCAGGACATCGGCGCCAAAACCGACTGCAACAGTAGGAGACGACAACATCAATAGGAAGCAACAATAGGGGCGGTAGAACAATTAGGTCAGAGAAGGATACTATTTAAAAGAGAAAAATACCATATATTTCTTCTCACAATAATCTGCATGCTTACATGTAAGTATTTATATACATAAGGAGGGAAAGAGAATCCTATTATGTCTATTTATCATTAATTACAATCAATCATAATCCCTATAATCAAGCTAATCTAAATCAATCATAATCCCTACAATTAAGGGAATCTTTGGAAGTATTTAACACTAGACAATTTGTGCAGAATTTCCCTTTTAAGTATGTTAATACACTGGACAGGAGGGTGATATACAATCTAAACAACAAAAAAGTCGAGATTGTATTGTTTATCCTGTCTATAGTTTTGGATACAACCCATTTGTGAAATATCTGTGATCGGTTCCATAACGTCACTGCACGGCTCACTAATGACATAGGAAAGGAGAGTTATGAAGAAAGAGTATCAGATCATATGACCATTGGAGAAATAGTGGATTTCCTATTATCCTTGTTCTGTGAGTAGGACATTAGATGGACTCATTGGCATATATCCATTCGTATGAGCCTATCCTCGAGAGTATATAAGATAGGCTCATAGGAGAAGTTTGTCTTAGATGTGGTCTACTCATTAACAGGAATGTGTGCAAGTTCCCAGGTTTTGGAAGTTCTTTCCTAAATTTGAATGGAATCCCCATTATTTTCTGCTATTGTTGTATAGTTTTGCCTAGTTCTTGCTTTTTGTAGGTCCATATTTCATAACTGTTGTTAAAAGTTGGTATACAATATTTTGAAGGAAAAATCACCATTGTTTCAAAGCCCTAGATTGGCTTTCCATATCCCCATGATCAAAGAAAGGAACTTATACATCTTACTCTATCATTATAGGAACGAAAATCCTTTGATGAGAAATTCATCAGGATGGACACCAAAAAACTATGTGAGTTAACTTCTGCAGCAGACAGCCTCCAGTTGAAGCCATTGGTTGATCTCACTAGTCGTGCACTGGCTCGTATGATAGAGGGGAAGACACCGGAAGAAATTCGTGAAACGTTTCATTTACCTGATGACCTTACAGAGGTAATTAGTAGCTGTAGCTTTTAATAGTCTATGTTCATTTTCTTGCACTTGCTACCAATATGGATTTCCTTGAACAGGAAGAGAAGCTGGAGCCACTGAAAAATGTAAATGATGATCCACGAATACGGCTACTCAATCGACTATATGCTAAGAAACGAAAAGAATTAAAGGAGCGTCAAAAATTAAAGGTTACTTCTTCTCATGCCAACTATCAATTGAGGTTGTCATGCGCTTTTGCCCTTTGCCTGTATTAAATGTTCTATTTTTTTCTCCATGTACTGTTTTAAGATGTATTTCTGACTCACTGTCTATACTTTAAGGACATTGAAGCAGAGGAAGAAAAGAAAGATGAACGCTCAGTTGATGAAATCTTATCTTTTATCAATGGAGAAGGTATTTTAGGCAAACTTTAACTTTTTAATTTCTTACATTCTGATGTGAACACCAAACTTTATTTACCCATTTATTATCTAAAGTTATTCTTGTAATCTTTTTATCTACTAAAAAGGTTTTATTTGGTGTGTAGTTTTATGAATATCACTAGCAATATAGTTCTACAAGAGGACAAGATTAATGTCTTATCTCAAAATTTTGGTTGGCTTCATGTTGTCTCCTAACATCTCTAACATGTTAAATATTCTTTCCTGTTTTTTATATGACTAGGCTCTCCTACCATGATAGATATTTTTGTCTGTTCTTTAACATTCCAACAATGTCTAGGACTAATCTCCTAACTTGATCAGTATCATCACATTAGTAAGATTATGCTTGCAGCTTGAGGATTATCCAGACAGGAACATATGAACACATCGTTATTGTTCACTGTGAGTTGGTAAGACATCATTGTTGCTAGAGTTTCTAACTGTGTCCAATGTATATAAAGATTTAAAATGCAAATCTCCTACCATTTTTGAAAAAGAAATTTAGATGGGGCTGTATCAGGTTGTGTTAGTATTTAGGTTATTGGAGTTATTGGTAGCAAAAAGTGAAATCGTTATCTTAATGGCTCCTCTAAGGTGGTCCCAAGGAGGTAAATCACAGAGGGCTTCACCGTGCATGCAAGGAGGGGTTAAGGCAACCAACGGGACATTCTAGGCCTATTGGCAGTAACACCCTTGCATGAACCAGTGCTAACCCTTGGGGGCTAGGTTATTGGATTTATTGGTTATATGTGTTGTGGCCTTGTGGGTCTAATCTCACGTCAGATGTTTTGCTGTAGGGCATTATATTTGAGTGTTGTATATTAGTACCGATAAAAGTCATCCTATGTCTATGCTTTAAAGCTATATAATTCCAAGAAGTGGGAACAGTTGGTTTGACATTAACATTTCAATTCGTTTGGTGATTGATCTGTGGTCATTGATTAACTGATGGTTGCCGTCATTTTGTTATTGGAAGAGATTATCTGAGATGGGCAAGTTATAACTACTCATTCAGGTTGTTTTGCTAGATCTACTCGTGGCTACGTTCATAGAGAACAAAGTGAAGGGTGTAAGAAGCATAGAGGAGAGTTGCGTATAAAAGAAGATAAACTAGAGAAAATACCTCATATAATTTATCTCTGCTAGTCCATTCCAAGGCTTAAAATCTCAATCCGTGCTGAGGTTTCGGTCTAGACTGGAACGATACGGTTTTAGTATCGTATCATGCCGTGCCGATACGGTTTCGGTATTTTTTTATATTTATATATAGTAATTATTAGATAAATATGTTTATTATGTATAATTTAAAAATAAGTTGTATATTGATTTTATATAAGTTCTCTATTATTGACCAACTTAATATTGTTAAAAAAATAATTAAATATAGTTTTTTAAAGAAAATTGATTTATCAATGATTCAAATTAAAATTGATACATCTTCTCTTAATAATACCAAAAGGTGTGGCGTGAATCTAATGGAAGCACTGATTCTCATAATATTCTATTTAGATCGACTCTATAGTTCTCCAGAGCTCAGATTAAATAATCATAATTATATGAATTAATCAAAAATTCTATTATATATATAATAATTCTAATAATAATAAATAAATTATTAATTTAAATAATATATATTTAAAATAGTAAACAGATATGAATATTAATTAAATATTAAAACAGTAAAAAATATATAAAATAATAAAAAATATCAGAATATAAATTGGATTTATTATAATTTTTTTTAAAATTTTTTAAAATTTTTAAATAAAATTTAAAACTGTAAAAAAATTTCAGAATATTAATTAATACAATTAATAATTTTTTAAAATATTAAATAATTTTTAATATTTTATTGGGATAATTTATTTAGGGTTTGTAAAAGCCTCTTCAAAATATCACATTTAGTTGGAAATTATTTAAATTAAATAAATAATTTTGCGCAGTAAAATCTTGCGACAATCACCCTCGGACGCTTCTGGCGCCGCGGGAAGGGTCACGGACACCTACACCTTCGAGACGCGCCTGTCGCGCGACAACGGACAGCTGACGCGGTGCGTCCAGCGGAGCCGGAAATGTCCAGTGATGCCGGAAACGTTGCGGGTGCCTCCGGCTGAGCCGGAAACATCCGGCGATGCCAGAAGCGTTACTTGCGGCTGCTTCCGGCGGCACCGGAAGCGTCCAGCGACGCCTCTAGGACGCGTCTGTCCCGCGACGATGGACAACTGACGCACCGAAATTGGTAAGCTTCCGGTGCTAGTTTTGCCCCGCAAGCGGAATGGTAAAATCCTTCCGTGCCGGGCGGCACGGAACAGTTTCCATACTATGGTCCATTCATTAAATTGAGAAAGATCTGACCGTTGGTTTTCGTAGGATGTTGTTGGCAACAATCAGATGCATGTAACTGAAGGAATAATGATTTATTTGGCTGAAAGTCACCTTTTGTTTTATTTTGGTTTAATTATTTATGGGAGTGTGACAAATGATTTTTTTATAGCTGAAGTTTATATGAAAGATTCAACTCGTCCCAGTCTGTTTTGCCTTAGTACTAGATGAACTAACAAATCTATTCAAGATAAAAAATGTGCTTGGTCTGTGCTTGTAATTAATTGAAATGCAGTTAGATTAAATTTGAAACATGAGCTGTAGAAGAAAAAAAAAACGTTGAAACTAATTAAAGGTTTTGAGATAAATAGAAGGAAAGTAAGATATGTGAACTATAGTTTACTAACGAAAAAAGACTTGATGGAAGAATAGTCAAGCCGGATGTACAATAAATCTTTGTAGGAGTTCTAGATATATTGGATTTATTATTTAGCAAGAAGGGGATATTCTATAGATATCATAATCATGATAAAAAATGGTGGTTGAAATGAAAGCAACACACATACCAAAATAATATGGTAGATATTAAAATACGTAGATAGTTGTCTGGATTACTAAAAAGGATAATAATAATATTAATATTTCAAAGCAATTGATTAGCTCCAGTAGTTGAGAAAATGGGAGAAAATACTTTAGATGCTATGGACATGTTAGAGTTGAATCAATTAGAGTAGAAGATATAAAGAGTAGACCCAGACAAAAAACATAATGATCGTAATAAAATAAATATTTTAAATAATTTGAATATTACTTGAAATATAGACTTGCACAAAGCTCAGTACAGGGATAAACATGGCTTGATCATGATGATGAGGATGATTCTAGTTTAGTTATTTGCTTGTTGACATGATTGTTTAGGTTATATTCTGTTGTAAGTGCATTTGAAAATATTGACCTCCCATCTTTCTAGAGGATGAAGTAGTTGAATTATAGGAAACAGTTTTGTGCACTGCTACTTATAATGAACTCTTATTATTTGTCGAAATTTATTTGACTAGTTATGATTTTGGAGGGCATATTGTGACTTTGTGATTTTGAACAGATTCCAAAGGTGTTAATGCTATTAAAAGTAAGAAAAAAAACAGAAAGAAGAGAGATTCCCATAAAGATATTTGTGGACAAGACACAACCAGACTGAAGAACAAGGTCACTAGGACGGCCATTATTCTTTTATACATGTGTGTATGACCGACATTTACTAGTTTTAGTTTATTGGTTTCTGTCTGGCTTTTAGAAAGAAGCCAACTTTTCTCCAAGTGCAAGTCAATGTTCAGATGCTCGAGATAATGATGATGACGCTTTTCCATCAAATGGTGAATTTGAAGATGGTGATATTGATGATTTGGATCCTGCAGTTAAGGAAGAACTTGATAGGTGAGTGTCATTTTGTTGGTTGCACGATCGCTCAGGATCATCTTGTAAAGGTTACTTATTTCTTTGACAAGATCTATAAATCTTGCAACAGATGCTTCTTATCATATCATGCAATACATTAAATTAAATTGCACGAGTTGTTTCTTGGTTCAGTGCTGAAGTATATGATTCATATTTTTTTTTGTTTCATCTTCATAAAAAATTTATTATGAAGTAAATATGGAATTATAACTGACTTATTGCAGTCTAACTGGCCTGAACTTTTCTGATTGCTTGTAGACATTAACTTATTCAAGCTGCAACATCATTTTGCTTTTTCGAGAAATCGATAGATGTTTTCTTTAGATGGATAGGTGAATATTGACCATTATAGTATGAATTGATAGATAATTTTTCAAGTGTCAATGAATGCCTGCTATATGATTAATTGCTCAACTATTGAACTATTTAGAAATTGAAATTAGTGGGCAGCATCATGCTTTGAGCCCAAACATGCGGCCTAAATATTTGGATGAAAAACCATGGTTGCTTATTAATGTTGCAGGATACTGACCAAATCAAGTGACATATTAGCATGAAAACATGTTCAAAATGTCTCATATTTACATTCCTTGAATGTGTGCTATATAGCCTTGTCCAAGTTTTTTCTCGACACATCTGGTTTGTCTTCATTTGCTTCTCATAAAATCTCCTAGGTTGCCTTTTCCTCGATAATTTTCTCTCCTGATGTAACACAGCCTCTTAAGTTCTCTATCGTAAGAGCCAAAATAAGATTTCTCTGTTGCTTGACTAGATGGTTATTACTCCATAACTTCTTGCCAAGTGATTAGCATTGATTCTCAATATACTAATTCTTGTCGGTACTGATTTATGCAGAGAAGTAGAAGATTTTGCCAGGAGATTGAATTCTGATTGGCCTGAAAGAATGCAAGAATTCTTGTCTTTAGGACAAAACCAAAAGCTTGTTCCGAATAGAGCTAGTTGTTCACTTCACGAGACCACAGGTCCAATTAAACTCTCTTTGCTTCCTAATAGCTGTGATTAGGGAATAATTTCTGTCGTCAAATATTATTCTTAATATTTACTGGACGTTCTTCGACGTGCAAAATGTCTGTATTGCAGGCACGGAGAGGAGATAACGAGTTCCACCTCAATCACTTTATTCACGGAGAACTCTAATGAGAGAACTCATTCCTCCAGAACTTTTTGTTGCTGGCTAAAACCATCTTGTGGGAAACTCAACAGACTTCCCAGTTTTCTTTTCGATTCTTTTTTATTTGCATTTTAAAAACTTTATGCCCTTAGTCAGCAGGCATTTTTGCCACGCCCATCTCCTGTAAAATTTTGTTCCCCCAGCTTTAATTTTGTATTTTTATTTTAATTTTTGCATGTTGCAACAACTGGAGATGGTAAAACTTAACACTAGAACTTATGCTACAATCAACTCATTCTATTCTTCATATATTCTTTTCTTCTAGTTGTAATTTATTGTATCGTAGCAAAGGAGTATGTTGCTTTTCACAATCTATTCCTAACTTATATAGAGGAAAATTATAAAGTCAGTAATTAGGGATATGACGTTGGAACTTGGAATTTATTGTAGTTTGGGATGTATGTGTTTAATTATTTACATTGCAATATGTAGCCGTCTGTGTTTACTCTAGGTGTAACTGCTGGCAAGAGAATTCATTAATCACTGAGGGTATTTTCAATAGTTAGAATTCTAAATGATTTTTTTTAACAATTATAATATGCCACATCAATAATATAAAAGCTTATTGAAACATCTCTAACAGATAAAACTTGAAATGAGGTTTTTATAATCTAATTTATAGCATGCTATTTCAATTTTGAGATAAAAGAGTATCAATTTTGAGATAAAAGAGTATGTTTGAGTTTTTACTACTGTTCTTAAACTATAAATCTCAAATCTCACCTCTACAATAATTTAAAAGTTTTTATTCAACTTTTTAAAGTTTACAAACCTCTTATAAACCTTACATTGGAGATGCCCTAAGAACCAGCTACACAAATAATTTAGTGCTAATTTCTAGGGCGGTAAATGAGTTAAGTTTGACTGGATTATTGTTATTTTTAAAGTTTAGTTGGATGTTATCGAAATTCTCAATTTAAATTTAAAATTCAAACCGGTTAACATGTATACGGTTCATCAATATTAATGAGTTATATATGTAATTTTATTCGTTAATTTAATGAATTATTTAAATTTATTTATTTAATAGATTTTATGTGTATTTAACGAATATAAATAAACTTTTATCAAGTTGAACATCAAACTTATACCAACGCGAAGCCTTTTTGCCCCTTGAGATCACCTCTCTGTTTCCTCATCCAAACAACATCATATTTTATGATAGTGTTTCTTTGAAGCGGTGTAGTGGTTGATATATTGAGTGCTACTATATTAGGTCATCAAAATTCGATGCATTCGAGCATGCTTTCCCTCGTACCTCTTAGAAATTTATTTTCTAAGAGGATAAATTCTTGAAGATTCCAATCTTAATCATGTGATATTTCTAAAAAAAAAGTCATATGCTGATCCGGACATCCCACTGGATCAGCCAAAAAACCAAATAAATCATCATGTAAAAAGATATTTTCAATGATTTAATTAAGAATCTCTTTCTTTTCCCTCTTTCAACACATGAAGTGACCCATTTGCTATATTTTGAGGCCCTTAATTTTTTTTAAAAAATAATTAAGCAAGTCAGATAATATCAAACTTGGATAACTGATTCAACTCTGATGTGGTGATATAGTGTGTGTGCCACATGGAGTGTGAGAGAAAAACACCCGCTTGGCCAATAGGACCGCTCGGGAAGCTAAGCCGCTCGGGGGATGACTCTTCGACAACTTCGCTCGGTAAAAGGACCTCGTTCGGTAAAAGACACTATTTAGTGCTAAGTCATACTGAAGCGTTAACAGGTTAAATGAT
>JBAMIB010000061.1:6106925-6119457 GCA_037177415.1 Kaempferia rotunda | reverse complement strand
CAGACATATGTTAGCTTTTTTTCGCATCAACCAAGTGTTTCATTTGCCTGATAAGTATATACTCAAACGATGGACACAAGATGCAAAGGTTGGAGCAATATATGCTTTGGGAGAGAAAAATTTCATTGATGATCCAAATAGGGATTTGATGTCAAGGCACTCAAGGTTATCCTATATGGCTTCAGTAGTAATTGATGATGCATGTTTGACTGATGAGGGGGCAAACTTCTTGAATGAACAATTGCATTGTATCCACAGTAAAATTCAAGAGATGAACAAAGGGATGCACTGCGACAATAGAGGTCAAAGGAAGAGATCCATGGATGAGTCCCCTAATATTATTGATCCTTCTTTAGTAAGAACAAAGGGATGTGGGAAGAGATTGAAATCATCAAAGGAGAAGTCAACCTCAAAGTCCCGCTTATGTCGTGGATGTGGGCATCGAGGTGTATCACATGACAAGCGCAATTGTCCAATTTTGCAGCAAGGGTATGTGTTGATTAATTATTTTCTTTTCTCTCTGTCACATGTTCAATTATGATTTCTTATTTCTCTTTGCTATTTTATCCACAATCTGTATACCTTATTTCCATTTGACGATGTGTTGATTGTCAGATCAACTTTGGATAATCATCATAGCAGCGATGATGACACAAATGTAGAAGCATTGACATCTATGGCAGGTAAGCACTATCAAAGTTTAATTTAAAATTAATGGTTGATTGATTGAGATATTAAAATTAATAATTATCTTTAATTTTGTAGGTTCTAACAATTTGCGCTTTGATAGTTAAATCCATCTAAAGCTTGGTCAATACAAGAAAATCAATGTTGGAGGGTAAAACTTTTTTCTTCTAACTTGCATTTTTGAGCTAACCTGGTGCAATCTAAAATTATAACTCAGATTTCTTATATTTATTCTAATTGTTTTGGGTGGTGATTTTATACTTTTATTCCACTGTATCAAATGTATGTAAAGTTTGCATTTCTGCTTACATAATTGAGATTATTTTTTTTTTCCTATTCCACTGTATCAAATGTTATGTGTATAGTTTACTCTGTCTCATTTGACATTCCTGAGACTCCATGGAGAACCTGTTAATGATAATCATTTTGCTTCTTTTTCATGTTTGGTCTAATTTCTTTGTTAAACTTCAACAAATTCCTGGCAACAACTATTAAGTTATTACTAGTTTAGATGATAAGTTATTACTTGTTTAGATGATACATGGCAGGGGAGTTCAAAGCACAGCCATATGACATCCCAATTTTGTGTGTAATCACTAGTAATTCTTGTTCATATAATTTCTGATTTGTTAGCTATTCCAATTATGATTTCGGATTTGTTAGGTATTACACTTATGTTAGCTTGATTTGTGCTTATGAATACTTGCCAATTAACATTTAAGTGACATTTTGTGACTCAGGCCTTATAATCTAGAAAACTTGGAGTTGTTGCAGAGAAACAAACTTAACTCTAAAGCTGCAGCGCCTAAAGGTGGAGAAGAACATGAGTCGGTGTCATTTTTAGATTGAGAACATGAGTCACTGTGATGTTAGATTAAAAACATGAGTTGTATTTTGTGTTTAGCTGCCATTTTATTGAACAGACAATGTGTGTTTAACTGTCCTTTTATTGAACTGTCGTGTAATCTGTGTTTAGCTATACTTTTATTGAACTACCAGTGCTTATTGAACTATCAGTACCATTAACTTGAGTGTCAATTTATAAACTTGAGTGCTACTCATGCCAATTATTAAGTTTGCAGTTCAAAAAAGTTATACAAGCATCCGTTCTTGAAAGAACTAAGTTTTTGATTACTATTTTCTCTTCCAGATTTTAAGAGTTATTACTAGTTTTGGTATAATCCTTGGTTGCAAAAAGACTGCAGTTCTTAGACCTCTTAGTAGTACTTTTACACTCATTTTGATCTCGTTTGTTGATCATTCCCTGTGGAAGTGGAAAGAGGCTACAGATGAACGAGTGATGTTTGTGCTGCTATTGGAGAACATACTGCCTCTTTCGTTTATACCTACAAGCTGAGTTCGGTTTTACCATTTCCATTTCCATGAAGTTTTATTCTCAGTATTGAAGTCGGCAATTAAAATTTTCATTTGTGTTGATTGGTGGTGAAATATTACATTCCACTCGCTAACTAGCATGCAAAATAATTTGAGACGAACAAAATCTATGGGGTGATCCAGTCAAATACTTTCAAAAAAACCAACAAACGACACGGTTTAAACCATATCTATCTATTCATGGTCAACTATAGACATTGGATAATTATATCAGATTCCCAAAGCTCCAATTCTTAACGAAGGCAAACAAAATTATTTTGCTCTTAACTCAAATTTGCTGTTTGATTGTACCATTCGACCCAAGAAATTGGGTACGAGCACTTAGCCAAAATAACAAGGGCATACAAAACTGCCTCAGGATTTTTTGATGATTCATCGTTTGCTTGAGAAGATGATCTAAATGAATCCTTTGTTGCACTTGCCAATAAAATGAACAGATAATAATGTCAATAGTATGTCATGCTTCTGTTGCCTGACGGAGGGAAGGCTTGACGACGGCGTGGTTGAGATCCTCTTGATCTTCCTTCAACTTGAGCCATACCTGGTGGTGCGCCTCTATGCATTTGTCTGGAGCCTAGAGAAGTCTTTCCCTTATCTTCAGTTTCGGTTTTAGGATCTTCAGTTTCAGCTTTATCTTGTCCAACCCTACCAATGCTAGGATTATTTGCAGCAGAATAATCATATGGCACAATGCTAGGATTATTTGCAGGCTTTTTAGAAGATTTTGGCTTCTGTTGGCGTTGGGAGTTCCTCCTCTCATTGAGCGACATAAAGCACTTGTCAAAGTTTAAGATAACGTCGGCTGGATCATTAGTATTAGATTCTGGTTTATTATCACTGCCACAGCCAAAGTCAGGATGATCAGAAGAACATTTCTCGTGATCCATCTCATAATCTGTTGCTGGGTGATCGATACCAATCTGCTCATCGTCACTTTTTGCATCCAGTGGTATGACCTCAGCAGGCAGTTTAGGGGACTCTATGTCCTCGACTTGCAGATCTGAAGGTTTCTTGTCCTCCCTAACATCCGGCTCTGATGGAGTCACTCCACCAGAAAAACTATGGAATGGAAGAGCTACACTGAATTTAATCTCCTTGACTTTATTCACATTCTTATCCTGGAGGGAAAAAAAACCTTATTCAGACAATGAAGTTTGTGTTGATATAGGAGCATAAAAATACAACTTCACAAATGATGTTGCTTAGCAATAGACGACAAAAATAACCATACCGGTCAACTTAATCACTAAAAGTAACTGTCATGAATGTGATCGGTGCAACAGTGTCAAAATTTTGATTAGACAAGTATTTATGATAAGAATTGAAAGGTTCCTGGTTTTACCCCAACATTTGGTGACTAAGTTTCATTGTCTTAAACAAAAATGCTAAAGAAGTTATCTGAGCCTACTCCGAAAAGTATCTCATGTACCTTGTCCAGTTAGGTGAATAATCATTGTAGTTATAGATAAATTATCTGTGATACGATAGATTAATATTCAACAAACTATAACATTTTTACTGATTACAAAAACCCCAACAATAATAGATATACCAAAGCAAAATTTGAGACTTTCAATCAAGTGAACATCAATCCAAAATACCTGGCTAGTAAGACTGACTTTATCAGAGGAAAGCTTTTTCCCAGAGGAAGAAGCTCCAAATAAGGCTCCAAAAGCTTGAGTAGGCTTTTTCAGTAATTGGACTGAGGCAATTCCACCCTATAAAGATGTCAATAAAAATCATTATCCGATCATCAGTAAAAAGACAGAAACAGAAGGAAAGAAACAAACTTGTTTTTGTGGATGTTCAATAACTTTGTTATCCCTCGTTTCCTTCTCATTATTTTCTTGCTCCATCACAATAGCTGACGTGCTTCCACTTCTTGGACTCTGGATTGATTGTTTGGGGCATTCTTCCACGGCATCCATATCAAGTTCAACTGTTTTAACAGTTTCAACACTTGTTTCTGTAGCAACGTTTCTACTCTGATCGACGTGTTCAGAACTTGTAGGCTCCATAAGGGCATCAGAAGCTGGGATTGATTTAGTGTTGATATTAACTTCCATATTCTGCAGTGTCAGTGTATGCAGTATTTAACAAAGGTAAATATTTGGAACTAAATACTTTTGATAGCTTGAGAATGCTCACAACTTACTGCTTCCAGCCGTTTCTCCTTTAGCTGTTCTGCTATCCCCTCAAAAGAAGAAGAATTGGCAATGGAACGCTTAATAATTTCAATTACAGAAAGCTGATGGCATTCAACAAAATGGTGCTTTGATTTCAACAGTCGCCGTAATTTTCCAGAAGTAGTAGGCATCTGCCTTGCTTTTCAATCAAACAAATAAATCATAATGAATAAGCTGTTTGACCCAGATCTGAAATTAAGATCAGCAAAAGCATTAAAACTGTACCAATCTCCAGAAGAGTTTTGTTCGGTAATATATATCCAGTACTCTCATCCTCGGCACGTGCAATACTATCTCTCCACTGACAAAGACCCTGTTTAAGATGGATGGTTGCTATTAAGTCACTGAACAGAATTGGTCATGTAAAATGTAAATAATGAAGAGGCCATTCTATGAAATCTTCTATAACTGCAAACTTTGATTAACAGTTCCAAGGTTCTTTTCCATTCCAACGGACTTCATAAGAATCTTATGAAATTAATGTTTGGTTAAGCTCTCTTTAATGAGAAAAATCATGTGTAGATTTAACCTGTGTAAAGAAGGGTAAAAAAGTCAAACCAAAAGACAAATCTTACAACTTCCCAATGAGCTTGTACTGTTATACCCTGTTATAATGAACCATTACTATAATAGGTAATATTGTGGGATAGGAATATTTATTTTTAGAATTTGCTTCAACTGGGATGTTCTTTGATAATATGATAATCTATTTTTCTATATTGTCATTGGTCTTTATGATTTATCATTAAAAAAAAAATTGAATGTTTTAAATCTTTATCCTGTATCTCACACTGACGCAAAGATAATGATTGCATTATTTCTTATAGTTGGTATGATTAGACTTATATATAATATAATAGGACTACTATAATAACTATAGCCTCAAATCCCATAGCAATACAATATGACTATCCAATTATCCTCTACATAATATGGCTTGCTGTAGAATCCTGGAGCTAATTCTCCCCATAATAACTTTTCAGAGATTTTGAACTCGGATACCAAACAGGATCTGAAAAAAAAATAACAGGCCTAATATGTTTACTTGTGTCTCTGTCTCGATATCAAAAGAATCAATGAGCAGTTTCTAGCTCTTGAGCAGCAAAATACTTGATAAAATCTAAGAACTTAAATGATATGATATAAAGAATAAATAGGTGTAAATCAGACTTTTCTGACAAAAATATTCCAAAAATGTTGTTAATGTCAAAAGCACACCATGAAGACCCATCATACTAGACCTCACAATTATTTCAATCGGAAATCAGATAAGTGGTATATAGGTAAAACGATAAATATACTTACAGCAGCAACGGCAAGTTGCTCTGCATTTAAATCAATGTATGCTAACCTGTTCATGATGTCAAACAAACAAGAAGAGAGGTGACCATTAAAAAGGATATTGTAGCAAATTAATGAAGACAAAAGGATAGAAATTCATTAGAATAGGATACAGAGAAAAAAAGGTCAATTACATCATTTGAGCAGCAATTACTAATTAAAGAATGGTAGGAATGACAAACCCATAGATGTTTAGATATGATGTATCCGTATAAAGTTCTTTCTCATAAAGTTGCATGCAGATTTCACCACTGCGCTTATAGACCTGAAAATTATCACAGTCAATAGAAGCCTGTTACATAAAGAGCAATAAACAACTGTTTTACATAGAACAAAAAAATAGTGCATGAATAAATATTCAGTTTAGGCTTTAGACTAAGTTGTAGCTTTCAATTTATAAATTACATCACAAACGAATCACCTCCAATAGGATATCATTTCCATCTGATGATTCTGCTAGCAACCTTCTCTTCATCTGATCATATATAAAAAATAGGTAATGTGTATCTTCTCTGGCATACCTATAAGAAGCAATCATAGTCAGAATCTTATAGTAGTGGGTTAAATGCAATAAAATGAAGTATTCAAGCTACAGCATAAATGAAGCAAATATATATGTATATGTATATATATGGAGAGATAAAAACTTTGCACTCTACTTTAGCATTTCAGCTGGAATAGGGCGCAATCTCCAATCTGCATTCTGGTATCTGCTTGAATTGAAACTTATTAGCTCAATAAAAAGTTTCAAACATGATAAGAGACTATTTAATAGAAGTACGATAAAGTTTGAAAAGCTACTCTTTGTTAGCATTTACTCCGCAGAAGTGATTCAGAAGATACTCCAGACTGTTCCTTTCCATTTGCAATACCCTTGATGCCTGTATAAAGAAAAATTGATAGTACCAAGTTCCTGAGAACAAGAATTCAATGTATGTAAACATAAGCATATCAAAACTGCATGTAAGAAAAATCAAGAAAAAAGAGTTGCAAAACCCCAGTTATTTTACTACATACTACAGTATCAGTGTGTCACATCCTTAGAGATTTTGAATCCTAAATACACCATAATATCACCATAATGAGTAACCTTGAACTGACTAGAATGATTAAATCTTCAAGTGAAATGGATAAACAAAAATATTTGGAAGAAAGTGCGATATAATTCTAACAATTAATATGTTTGAAATTCTTCCAAAAAAAAAAGCCATGGTATGTTTCATGTACTCCAAATTCTGCAAAAGTTACACCCATAAAGAAATTGGTGGAAATGTCTACCTGACCAGTGTCGAAAAGGTTGCACACATATATGCCAAAATCCCGTTGTAACCATATGATATCACGATCTGCGCCATGCATTATCTAGAGTAGAAGGTAAACATAATGAATAATTAAGCTGTAAATTTTAATCAGTTCACATAGAAAACATAACCTACCTTTCTTTTTGAAGGATCTTTAAAAACTTCTCTCAGGTGTGGTCCAATATGTATTCGTAACTTGAGGGTGTCAATCACAAAGTCTTCAGCTCTTGTAGATATTTGCATCAAACAGGTTAGTCCCTGGAATGACCGGTACTGGTTGTGTTCCAAATCAACCTGGAATGGAAAAGTTTGACCATCAAAACACATTCAAAACCAATACGAAATTTCAGTTATTAAAGGGTTATATTTTCCAATCCTACAACACAATATATTGCCTTAACAATAAGAGATGAGATGATATAATGCAGCGTGGGATAATGGCAAAAAACTTTCATTCAAAGGAAAAGCGAGAAACAATCATTACATTTTCTACACTGACAACTAAGAAATCCAAGAATAGCTGCATTATCAACATATAAAATTTTATTCAGTATCACTGAATATATTTTCACAATTTTGGAAAACATTAGGGTACTGGAAACAATAACAAAATTTTATGTAGGGTTGTCTCCTAAACAATTAGTCAAGGACTAACCAGACAGTAAGTTTGAACTAATTTTTTTCTCAGAAGAAGTTAATATTCCTCTGAAAATATCCACTTTGAAGCTAATATAAGTAGTCATGTTCAACTGTTCAAATAGTAACCATAGCCAGGGGCACGTCTTAGTTCCTGAACAACAAGAGATAGCATCCACAGTTAAATCATTGGCATGGCTAACTCAAAGCTTGGTGGATGCAATTATTTAATATCAGTTGTATGCTAAGTTAATGAATAATCTGAAACGATAGTGCAGTATTTTTATTACATAAAGAGACAATTAGAGCACATGAAACCACCAAAAGAATACGTTGAAAACATATGGTGTATTCAGCAACGAAAACTCTAGAAGGTACAAACCGCAAATTCATCTACACCCCGTAACTTAGCAGCTACCATTTTTAAGTCATTCACACCTTCCACCAGCTTAAATGGAGTACCCTCGAGAGGAAGAGGTTGAATAGGCTCACCATCACACTTTCTATCAACGAAGTCCACAATAGAAAATTTTTCCTGTGTTATGAAAAAGTTAATCCATAATTCAATTGTATAAAGAAAATGAAACTCAAAAATGAAATATAGTTTGTAAATAACCAAGAGAAAACATATTTATCCAAGTATTTTCTTGCAATAGGTATAACAAAAAAATGTATCTAGGTATCAAGTTTTTATTTTTTATTTTTTGAGACACTTGGATACACCTAACACACTTAAATTATTAGTTAGCCATTTAAAGTCAAGATGCATGAGAATAGAGAGAGATGTCTGAAGATACATAGAATGTATTTTCCAGATTATTGATACAGAGTGATTTGTTTGCTTATCCAACAGCAAGATCTAAACGGGTACCCATATTTACAAAT
Organism: Kaempferia rotunda; assembly: GCA_037177415.1. Lineage (NCBI taxonomy): Eukaryota > Viridiplantae > Streptophyta > Magnoliopsida > Zingiberales > Zingiberaceae > Kaempferia > Kaempferia rotunda. Next base: position 6,111,026 of record JBAMIB010000061.1, on the reverse strand, counting down.
CTGATATGTAGGCAAGACTCAATAAATCAAAGTTGGCACATCTGCAATTGCCCAGAAAAAGCCGATCTAGGGTTAAACTATTAGCCCCCTCAGTGTGTACCCCCACCTTAACCAAGAGCCACTGAAAAAATTAGAAATTTTTTTGGGGGTCCCATGCCGATTATTCAACGGTTCCTCAATACACCTCACTCTTCGGTTGTCTCATTCAATGCAAGGATTGGGACAAGGCAGACACAGTCACTTGTGAACTGCAGTAAATCTGCAAACTAAGTAGCATGGAAGACACCTCCAATGACAACCACTGGTCCTCCGTCAATGAGCTAAGTCAGTCTACTTTGATACTCATGCAGTGGCAATCTCAACAGAGTAAGACACCCTAAGCTTAATTTATCCCTAAGAGGAACAACAGAGTATGGGTTAGGCCTATAATTCATTAAATACATTTCTGAAGTTCCATGACAAGTTGTAGAGACAATAAGCCAAAAGGTGATGCATAACAAGCACATTAAAAGATATGCCAACCCTGTTAGAAGGGCAATGTTATGGGATAATTTATTCACCTACTCTGTCCCTGTTACAGACTTGAAGAGGTACCCACCATCAAAAAATCTGCAAACTGGTGAGGACTATGCAGTATGTGATACTTCATATTATGCCCAACTAAGGAAGTGACTACTTAAGATAACCTTCTTTGGGGTTGACAGGGTAGCCAAAGACAGGAGATACACATTGGCCTATAACTTGAAAATTTTATGTGGAAACCATTTACTGATTTTGAAGCAACTTTGCGCTTGTGACTCACACTTTTGGCGCATTGCATGTGTGCAAAGCTTATTGATATATCACAATAGATTGATGATCCTTGGCGCATGTGAACACCTCCAACAAAAACTACTTGCTTGTCATCAACATGATAGCTAAGGGAGCTCCACAACAAAGAAGCAAGTATACTGTGCAGAGGCCTTTTCACCATTTTCCCTTTAATATCTTACATTCCATTAAGACCACATGAAAGATTGACTTTAGCATCAAAAGTTTTACCACAATAAGTTTCACTCCAGGTATCATTACATACTGCAGCATGCGGAACGCTTAGCTGATTGGATATCTGCCCATGCGCAACTTTATTTTTGGGGCAAAGAGGATAGACGGCTTATTTTGATAGACCGAAACAGTTTTCTGATGTCAATCTAGATAATTACACTTGCAAAAAGTACCATAACTAAAAAATAAAACAAAGTGAAGAAGGTACCAGTTGATGAGTAAATGTTAGCCATAAAGCATGCGGGGGAAAATGAACACGGAACATACAAAAAAAAAAATTAGAAACTAACCAGCGGATGAATGAACCGACTTCCATCCGAGCTCGTCTCCAACCATACATGATCAAATGGTTGGTTCTTGTTATTCACTATTATTCTGTATTCATGTTGCGGTCGGGGAATGGTCCGAATGTGAAATGGAACCTTAGAACGCCCTGCTGTTGTCCTCTTGTCCTTCATTGCCACATTAACCACCGTCGAAGAGCCAGATGCAGGGAAGGTCTCATCTTTCTCCGTATTGAGTGCGACCCCAATCTTTTTCTTCTTCTTCCCGTAAACTAACTGAAACCCGCCCTCTTCCAGCTCCATGGGCGTAGGCTTCCCGCCTGCCTCTTCCACCTCTCTCAAGCTCTTAAACTCATCCATACAGATTGCAAGACGGTCGAGTAATTCGTCGTTGAGGCCAACAAGCCAGTCGCATGCCTCGTCGAGATCGTTGGGCTGTTTTGGAGGCTTCTTGCTCCCCCAGAGATTATCCGAAGCAGCGATGATACTCAAGGAAGACTCGGATTTCTCCTTAATCTTTTTGACAGGAGCTTTGAACTCATTGAAGTTGAAGAAGAAATGAAAATCCTTACCGGCTGGAATATTCCGGGATCGGGCTGAGGCTTTGGCTGCGGCGGCAGAGAGGGGGCCGGAGATCAGCGCGTGGAGGCTGTCCGCCTTGTCCTTCAGTGGCGAATCGGAGGCCGTATGGTCTTCGTCCATGAATCAAGCTACGGCAGGAAGTGCCGTCCGGGTAATATGGGTTACACTTGATCGGAGATTAGGGTTCGCGGACCATCGACGGTTTTTTAAAGCGAAGCGAAAACACTCGATTTATGTTTTTTTACTTCCTCTTTGTTTTTTTTTTCCAATTTACTCCCAGTAATAGAGATAATCAAAGATTTATCAATTTGCAATATATATTATCACCCACCCGCCCGGTTTGATACGACCGCAGAAAAAAAAAATTCTAAATATGTAGGGATTTATAATCTTTTATTTTGATTATGGATGATAATGAATTAGATTTTCATCGAATTTTATATCCTTTATTTTTATAATTATCGGATATAAAATATCTAAGGGGTATACTCATACTCTCATTCAAGAATCGAATATCTTTTATATTTATAATTTTCTTTCTTTTTATCTAACTATTATCATTAAAAATATATATTAAATTAATATTATATTAATATATATCTTACTATATCTTACAATATTATTAAGAATCTGACCTCAATACTAACAAATTTCCAATTAATTTGGTGAAGCCTACGATGAAATTACGTTAATATCCCTCAGCTGCGGGTATTATTGAAAAATTTTCTCATTAATCAATTATAGATCTAGAGTTCGAGACTCATCTACAGTGTATTATTAGAAAATTTTCTCATTACAATCCAGGATCTAGAGTTCGAGACTCAGGTGTAGCGTATTATTAGAAAATTTTCTCATTAATAGGTATTATACTGCTATGATCTGTTTAGTCCCACATCTTAAAATTAACAACACCGTAAGTAGAGAAATTTCTATAAATATCTTAGGTCGGTGACATTAAAAAGCACACCTTTCTTGGCCTTTTGGCTAAGATCAAGTGTAGTATATGTCCTTATCAGTTTAATATCTTATATAAAAAATTAAATTAAATTTTTAAATTTAACGCCTCGCAAGGATTCCCCTCTTTGCTGTTCCCTGCCCTCATCGAGAACCGCCGGTGTTCTTCTCCACGCGGAAATCACAGTCAAACTCCCAGCGCTGTCCGTCGCCGAACACATCGCCTCTGCCATCTTCTCCTCTGTGCGAAGATGTCGCTACCACCAACATGCATCGCCACCCGCGGACGCCATTACCTCCCACGGTGGACACTGCTACCGCCGGCAACCTCGTCATGCCTACTCCAACCGCCTCCACCACAGCCTGCAGCCGCTACCTCGTCTAGCGGAGGCCATAGATGTCGCCAGCAGCAGCTAGTCGCTGTCACCGGTGGCAACAAGCACTAGTAGCCCCCGCCGCCACCTACAACAGTCCCCATCGTGATATTCCGGCCATCGAGCCACCCTAACATTCTGTCCATCGAGCCGACTTGGTACTTCGGCCATCGAGTCATATATGATTATATATCTGCTTGTGCTTCCGTATTCTATTTTAGTTTGCAGGCTGTTTTGCACCCAGAAGGAGTACCGTCAGCACAGATAGGGCTCATACTGGCATAGATCCGGTAATCATCATCGTCGTCGGCACAGATCCGGCCCTCGCTGGCACAGATCCGGCCCTCGCCGGCACAAATCCGGCCCTCGCCGGCTTTGATTCGGCCATCATCACCGTCTCCGGACTCGATCGGCGACACGACCAACTTATCATCCATCCGAGAGCGACCCCCTGGGCCAGGGTACGTCTCTTATACTTAGCCTGCGTCATATTTCATTATTATACTACTTGTTTGACTTCTTATTATGTAAATTGTGGGGCCCCGTCTGAGCACCGGAGTCCTAGGACCGGAGCGGATACTGCCTACGAGAAGCGTGGACCAGAGACCTTCAGACGACTCGGTCAACCCAAAGGACACATCAGCCTTCGCCCCTCCGGATTATGGTGACTCGGTCAACATTCCAGCCACATCGTCCGACCGCTCTGTCTTCTCAGTTTTGCGATCATGTATATATATATATATATATAGAGAGAGAGAGAGAGAGAGAGAGAGAGAGAGAGAGAGAGAGAGAGAAATTTTAGCCTGCACGGCCTTATAGGCACGATCATGCACGACATCCAACGTGGGCAGCTGACAGTGCAT
>JBAMIB010000061.1:6081780-6092774 GCA_037177415.1 Kaempferia rotunda | reverse complement strand
TGGATTAGAAAAGAGATGGGCCCATGTTAAGGAAAAACAGTAGTTATTTTATAAGGAAATTTTGTAAGAGCCCGAGAGATATAAAATCCCTCTCCTCCTCAAGGTTTCGGCGAAAACCCTTAAACCACTCGGCTCCGAACCTCCCTCGGCACAAGTCGGCGATTTCCTCTCCTTGCGATTCTTCCTCACGGGCGATTTCGCTTCCTCTCACGCCAAATCCTCTCCTTCTCCAACCGGACCGAAGCTTCCTTCTCCATCTAGTGCCGAATCCCCAAGGCAAGTAACTCTCCCCTTGCTCTTGAACTGTAGGTTGAGGAATAGGGTTTCGGATGGGTTTTGTGTTTCGGCATGTCTTGCTTGGTGTTCCGGGTTTTGGTTTTCGGCTGTTACTATTCTTTCCATTAGAGTTGGGATGTTGATGCAATGTTACTGATTTCGTGTTTTTAGATCAACTTGTTTAGGTAGAATCGGTTATTGCTCTGTTCATTGGGTGGAGATTATGATTCAACGATGGTGATACTATGCATATGCTCTTCTTGAATTGGAAATTTCTTGTGCTGTTTCCTGAAGCTATATCTGTGAATCAATGTTGATGATACATGCTTATGTCTATTTGGTTTGGTAGGATAGGTTGTTGAATGATTAATTCAGGACATGCTTTAAGTATAAAACTTCAACTATACTTCTCTCAAGGTTCTGTTACTTCCATCTTTATGTATTTCAGAATTTCAATTATCATCTCTTTGTGTCATGATGTTAGGTATATAGAAGTTTCACTACAAGAATACAAACATTTTGCGACAAAATATTTCGTCGCCAACATTAGGTAATTCGTCGTTAATAACAGTTAACGACGATAAACTTTCGTCGCTAGTATCGTCGTTATAAGGTTGTCGTAAAGCGATATTTGCGACGAAATAATAAATATCGCCGCTAACTAATTAGCGACGATAAATAAACCGTCGCTAAAGATATATATTCGTTGCTAAATTCTTTGCGACGACTATAATAATTTCGCCGCTAAATAATTTGCAACGAACTTAATATTCGCCGTAAAATTGTTAACGACAAATATAATCGTCGCCAAATCTTTATAGTTTGCCGCAAATAGACACTGAAAATTTCCAAATTTTTCATGTTTACGACGATTTATATATATGTCGCTATTATGTTAGCGACGGTATAATTATTTCGTCGCTAATAATTAATGTTAGCGACGATATTATCGCCGCTAATAGTTACGATAAGGTGGATTTTGCGTAATTTTTAGCGATGAAAAAAATTTAATTCGCCGCAAAACGATTGTGTTTTAGCGATGAATCTGTTTAAATCGTCGCTAATATCATGTTTTTCCCTGGCCAGAACTCTGCCTGTTTTTTTTTGTATCCTGTATACAAATTTCAAATATCCTATACAAATAAAATATTTCACAACATTCACAACAATATTTACTCAACAATCAATAATGAGCACTCCAACAAGTTCAAATATCCAAACAAATTCACAACAAGAATTTTAAAGATCCAAACAAGTTCACAAATAAAATTCAAATATCCATAAACAAACATCATCTCAATATCCAAATATCCACATCAAGTCTAAGGCTGAGGAGGAGGTGGTGGAGCTGAAGATGGTTCATGAATCAAAGCATCTAATTGTCCAGGTGCCAATCGATTTAGAATTTGTTCAAATATAGCTTGTCTTGATATCACAGATGCTAGCTCAGTTTGAGTATTTGCTAATTGCACTTTTGTGTTCGCTAGCTCATCCTGGGTGGATTCAAGTCTTTCACGCAATGCAACATTACTTGATCTAGATGAGGATGTGGCATCTGAAGAAGTAGACCTAACTGGTTTCGGTCCACTTCCAAGTCCTCTGATGTATCCGGACCGAGTACCAAGGACCTGATACATATATTACAAATTACTCTTGATTAGTGCTCATATAAGTTTAAATATGATGCAGAAAGTAGTTGGAACAAACAATAATTGGCAATTCAAGCAGCTCATCATCGACATATAGGTCATTAATTCTGTTAAAATATAAACATCAAGTTTCTTTAAAGGTGATCCCAAATGATTCTTAATAGGGTTTCAAGTGAATTTTTTGCTATCTTGAGAAGTTATCCATAGCTCTATGTGAAATATTTTTCTGGCTTCACTATAATATCTATCCCAAAAATCTTACCACTGATCACTTTTGTTATAGATGATTTTTGAATTTTTTTTCTGTCCAAGTACAAACATAACTGAAATTATCCAAATGATAATCCTACCACTGCTCATCATCGAACAAAAGATGATTTTTTGAAATTATACAAAAGATGATAATCCTGCCACTGCTCATAACTGAAATTATACAAACATAACTTTTGTTATAGATGATTTTTTGAATTTGTTGAAAATCTTGCCACTGCTCATCATCGACTTTTGTTATAGATGATATTAAATATCTACATTTGATATTGTTCGAATGATACTTTTCCAAATGATAAACATAACTGAAATGATTAAAAATAAGGTTACAAATTCTGAGAATACCAAAAGAATCTAAAATGAGATCAAAATTGTTCAAAATGTATCCAATTGATTCCTACTTCCTAGTGTTGTGGCCAATTGCATGTATTCTCACTGAACAATATGCATGACATGGAGTCACAATCTACAAGGACTATGGTTCACGACATCAAACGGCAGTTTGCCAGGACATGTACAGTGATTAGAAAAGCTGCATGGTTTGTTAGTTTAGCTAGTAATTCTGGTTTCACTATATAGGTTGAGATCATGATATGCATTCACAATCTACCAACATAACTTCGTGCAACAATCTGCCAGAACATGTACAATGACAAGGAAAGCTGCATGGTTTGTCATTTTAAATATTTATCTGGTTCACTGTATAGGTTCCAATCATGACATGGAGTTGCACTCTACAAGAACAATTGTCCATGCATTGAACAACTATCTGCCAGGACATGTAACGAGGAAAGCTGCATGGTTTGCAAGATTAAAAAGTAATCTGGTTTTACTAAGTAGGTTCAGGTCATACTCAACTTAGTAATCCATTTTTTTATACACTTCTGGCTGATCATTGTTCAGGCAGATATTCAATCAGTATGAAGGTGAATTTTCCAAAGTGAAATGGGGAAAACACTCACAGCCCCATATGGTCATCATAACAACAACCAAATTGATTAACTTGAATGGCTTATCAACTCACCCCAGGTTCAGTGTTACCTAGTTCATCATTTTTAATGGCTTATCAGCTCAAAAACTTCCTGTTTGGATAAACCAATTTAACTTGAGACAACCTATTACTGATTTAACTTTAAGTAACTATTTGGTGGAGTCATGACAGAATAATATGCCATTTGGCAACTCTCAAAAGCCAGAGGTGGAGTAGGAGAGGGAAAAAAATGAGGAATATTAACCATGAATGGACCAGGAGGGTTAAAAATTAAAATAACAGAGGAAGAGGTCAATATAAATCCTCGACCCTTTGAATATTAGATTATGAAGATCCTGGATTTACTCTAAATCACAGACACTTCTTTTGCTGGAGTCTCTTTATACAATTTTTTTCATGTGACAAGCATTCAAGTGAGCAAACCATAGATAACAACATAAAAGATAATTAATCAAAGTTTAGCTCATATAAGATATCATGGATTTTAGTGCAAAAAGATATATGCACCTTTTTTGAGTTAATAAACTAAAACTTAATTTGATCATTTGAATACACCCATTTTCATGAATGGTGGTAGTAGACCATATTGTATAAACTGAGAACTTTTAAAACCAAAAAAATTTGTTTGCTTTTTTATGTTTAATGTTTTTTTATTATTCTTTCTGATAATTGTAATTACACTAAAAAGTGACAAACCTGGAAAGTTTCAGTAGACACCTCTAATATATATTATTTCTTAAATATATTTTCAAATAATTTTATGCCACAGGGATAATTCTCAATGCTGAATTTGAAGCAGAGTAATACCTACTCGGAGAAAGGACCTAGGTGGGACTACAATTGTTTTTGTGGTAACATTAAGCTATAACCAACTCAAAACATAAATTGTCCCAGGCTTTCACCAATATTTAATACAGCACCCTAAAATGAGAGCACATAAGCAAATCACATTTGGACTTGGTTGAACATAAGTGTACTCCATCTGTCCCACATAAGCACATAACCAAGAGAAGAAACCAATTCAGGATAATCCATCACATATTTCAGCAAATCACAAACCTAGGGAAACACCGTAAAAACTAATTGCACTCAACTATATAACTCGAGTGATTAGTAAAAAATTGAGAATAACTAAGCAGAAAGCTAAAAGCTAAAGTAATACCGAGCCATCTGATATTCTATATCCTTCAAGACTTTCAGAAGCAGCAAACAGATGTAGAGCATCTTCAATAGTATTCACTGACTCGGGAAATATGTCAAGGTGGAGCAATAGGAAAGGCTGAACTGTAGCTGAAGCCTTCTTTCCTGAACCACAATGATAAAAAAATTGATACTAACTGAAAAGAAATAAATTGAACTTATAAGATATTCAATTAAATTTCAAAAGGAACAGTGGAGAATACACTCATGTTAAGCCCCAAAGTTATTAAAGAAGATGGAGATATCAGCACTCCAATAGGACAGAAGACACTAAACTATAAAAGCAAATAGCATTGAGAAATAAAAATTGAGATCAACTTTCAGAATATGCAAATTAGTGTTAAACATTAATAAGCAAGGTTGTACTCTATTTAATAGTGTTTTTTTTATGAATAGTGTCATAGATGGAAGTTGATGATTCATCACAAAATATGCATGCACGTATCTTGTATTTGAAAACAATGCAAAAAATTTTAATTTATTTGATCCCAATGAATAAGAAGGAATTTCGTCATTCAATCTTTTGAGAGAGAAAAATATTATCGTCAAATGGAAGAAGACTTTGGTATGACTTGACTTTTGAGTCGCCATCATCCATTGATTTTGCCCGTATTGTTATTGTGGAGTCTACCTTGCTTATCGTCAACATTGTGCCATTGTGTACAATTTTTTCTTTGTATCAAATCATATTAAATTGAATTGAATTGTCATAGTGTTTTTTCATTCTCAATTCAAATGTAAAAGCCGTATTGTTTTGCATGGAATCACAATGTTTCTTATGATAGGAATCACAAATCCTATAATTCTTAGTGACAACCATGTTATATGTGTTTAAAAGGATACCAACCCATCCAGTTAACAAGCAAAATAATAGATATATAATAGATATCTATCAGTAAAAGGATGAATTTTTTTTAATGAACTTCAGTGAACTATCAAATTCTGTCAGTTAACAAATCATGCCATCTATAAACATAACCTGTCACTTGTCCAATTAATGACTACAAATAACTTCAACAAACAATTGTATAACAGAAAGCGATAGAGGGAAAACAATGAAAACAGAGTAGAAATAACTAATTTCAATACTTCACTCCAGTTGTTTAGGATGCATGAATCATAGAAGATAAATGGCAACTGAGTGAATAGCTAAGGAAGATCACTAAATGAATATATTGCTCAAGAGCTGGACACCAACCTTTAAAGAGTATTCTGATAAATATGAGTATCAAGCCTCTCTGTATTATGAAGCAAACAAATAAGAGAAATGAAGAAGGTCGAACTTTTGTTATGTGGTGGTTACAAGAATCTACACATAAATATACTACTAGAAGAACTTCTATAGGAACAAAAGGTCAGGAATATGGACAAACCTGGGTTATGTATTATATGCATGCAAGAAAGAGACTGAATGCATATCTCACCTCTTGCCTTCACCACACTTTTGTATTGGCCTCCAAATATTGCACTTAGCTGTGATGGCATAAAGCTCTGAGTTCTGGTGATAGCGGACTTATTCTTTGGTCCAACAGTTTCCCACCCTTCATCTTCATTAGAAGAAATGAGAGCATTTTCACCATCATTTCTGTTTGAGAAGTTACCATTAAGTTTCAACAGTTCATCATGCATTTGATCCATGATAAAATTTAAGAACTCTTGGGCATCTTCTTGTCTGTAGAATGCATAATTCAAAGTCAAATAATAAAAAATATACTTCATTCTTGAACATCTTGTTAAATTTACTAGAAAAATCTTACAAGAAGAACAAATCTTCTGATTCATCTGTGGTGGTGAAAATGTTCATAGTATAGTAACACTTACATCAAATGTTCATATAAATATTTTGGTTTAGTAGATTTTTCTCAAGTCATCCTTTATCACAACACTAGGATGTGGGTGCAGGGGGACAAGTTTGTAGATTTACCATCTCCAGGCTACCTGTTATGGACCGAGCCCATTCAGCAAAAGAGAATCTGGAGCCCATCAAACACAAAAGATATACGCACGGCAGATGTAAAAAGAATGCTACATATCAAGAGAATTAAGTCTAGTATCTTTTTATTTTTGGTAAGAATAAATCTTTCTTATTCAGTGGTTGTTTTCTTCCTTCGTCGGGAAGGAACGTCCTAGTTGTATTTAAATGGCTAGAATAATGCACTAAAGATTATGATTGAGTTTACAAAAGAAGCCAAATCCATAGATTGAGAGGTTCTCCAATTTCCTCGAGCCTCAAATCCCCCTACCACCATAGGCCGTCAAGGTCGAAAAACCAAGAAGATGAAGATTGATCTTGCCGACCAGCCGGTAAACCGTCCTTACGCAATCCATAACCAAGGGTCTCAACAAATTGGTATCAAAGCCTGTCGTAATGAGTGACTTACTTCAACAACGTTTTGATGCGTTTCTCAAAATCTACCAAAAGGATAAAGCTATCAATGAAAATGACAGCAACTCATCCGTGCTCAACTAGAGGAATTGTCGAAAGACTTTTCTACGCTACACTCGCACAACAACCATCGAGGTGAAGAAAGCAGCAACCATCCTGACCCATAAGGGCACCGCTCGAAAGAGTACAATGGCTTTGAGGAGGGATCCTCATATATACCACGACATTCAAAACTGGATTTCCCACGTTATAACGGTCAGTCTGATCCTTTGGGATGACTCAATCAATGCGACCATTTTTTTCGCCATCAACGTACTTCAGAGGAAGAAAAGGTGGGCCTAGACTCATTGCATCTTGAGGGAGATCGCCAACTATGGTTCATCAAACTCGAACGTGATCGACCTCATATTCAATGGGAGGAATTCAAAGATCAGTGTAATCTCAGGTTTTGGCCACCTATTCGCAACAACAAATTAGGCGAGCTGCAAAACTTCAACAATCGGGATCCGTGGAAGACTACCAACGAAAATTCCTCCCATTAGTTGTTGTGTAAGTCGAGCTTCACCACCCAGAATATCTCACTTCGGCTATGAGTTTGCCCGTCTTTATGAACGTCGCACTAAACGATCTTAATCGACTGTCACACCACGACGCGCCCTCGTCCTGCCACCAAAGCAACTATTTATCAAATGATTAACTCGGGCGGAAATGGAAGATCAACATGCCAAGGGCCATTGTTTTAATTGTGACAAACTTTACGCTCCCGGTCACTGTTGCAAACGCCTTTTTTGGCTTGAGGGATTAGAAGAATCTGATAAATAGAACTACGTCGAGGATGTTGAAATTTCCCTTAATGCAATCACCAGCACTTGCGCTCCTCAAGCCATGCAGATTCAAGGACGAATTAACAACACTCCCTTGCTGGTCTTCATCGACTCGGGAAGTACTCATTGCTTTCTAAATTCAACCCTTGCATCCATCTTGGGCTTACATATTGACAAACATCCTACGTTCTGGGTGGCAGTAGCTAATGGGCGACACCTACAATGCCTTGGGGTCTGCCGTAACGTTCTAATCGATTTGGGTGATCACAAATTTAATGTAGAATTCTTCATTCTACCATTGGGGGGCATTGGAGCAGTGTTGGGAGTCAACTGGCTTCACACCCTTGATCCCATCCTTTGGGATTTCGCCCAGATGCGCATGAGCTTTCAACATGCTGGCAACACCATTTATTTACAACGATCAGGTGCTACTCCAACATCAGAAGTGGCCTCTCTCGCAACATCTACCCTTCCAAAAGTTCATGAAAAACAACTACGATAGATTCTGGAAAAGTATGTTGTAATTTTTGAGGAACCTAGCAGCCTTCCACCTTTCCACAAGTGCTGCCACAAAATTTTACTTGAACGAGGTACCAACCCCATCGTGGTGCGTCCTTATAGATACCCTCATGCACAGAGAGATGAAATCAATGACATGATTGCCAAGGGCCTGATTAGACAAAGCACATCTCCCTTCTCTTCGCCAGTTTTACTGGTAAACAAAGCAGACGACACATGATGCTTTTGTGTGGATTATAGGACTCTCAATGAAAAGACAATCAAAGATAAGTTTCCTAATCCCGTGATTGATGAATTGCTTGACGAATTACATGGATCTTTTTATTTTACTAAGTTGGGCATCAGATCCAGATATCACCAAATCCGAATGGAACCGGCCAGCATTCCCATGACGGCTTTTGAGTTCGTAGTAATGCCCTTCGGCCTCACTAACACCCCCTCAACTTTTCAAGCTCTCATGAATAATATCTTTGGCAATTTTCTGAGAAAATTTGTACTAGTTTTCTTTGATGATATACTAGTTTACATTGCTTCTTGGGAGGAACATCTCCACCATCTGCAGCTTTTTTTGGGATATTACAGCAGCAACACCTCTTCCTATAAAATTCTAAATGTTTATTTGCGCAGACGGAAATCACCTATCTTGGTCACATCATTTCTTGTTCAGGGGTAGCCGTTGATAATGGCAAAATTGAAACAGTCCTCCATTGGTCACAACCCACTACTCTTCGTGCCCTTCGTGGTTTTCTGGGGCTCACGGGGTACTATTGTAAATTCATCCAAGGATATGGAGTGTTGGCGTCCCCTCTAACTGGCTCTTGGAAAGGAACTCTTTTGAATGGAATGAGGCGGCGAAATTGGCATTCCAAAAGGTAAAGATCGCCCTTACTTCCACACCGGTACTTTCCTTGCTCGATTTCTCGAAGCCATTTGTGGTGGATTGTAATGCCTCAGATATGGGGATTGGCACAATTCTCCAGCAAGAAGGACGTCCCATTGCTTGAGAAAGAGCTCATCGAATTGGCCAAAGCTATACGTCATTGGCATGCTTATCTTTGGGGACCATTACAGTCTAAAATTTTTATTGGAACAGCGGATTACCACCTCACCTCAACAAGACTGGATTAGTAAGTTGTTTGGTTTTGATTTTCTCATCGAATATCGAGCAGGCCGAAACAATGTGGCAGCGGATGCACTTTCATGTCGTGACAACAATAATGGACAGTTAACTGCTATCTCTGTGCCTAAATTGAATTTAACATAGGGCATCCTATCTGAATACTCTACTTCCCCATAAATTCAACACCTTATTCACGGTTTACAACGAGGCGAAGGATACATGGAATACAAGGAAGGGCTTTAATTCTTCAAAGGCAGAATCTATCTCCTTGCTACATCTCCTCTTACTTCTAAAATACTAGCCATGATACATGATGAGTTTCACAAAGGATATCAGAAGACATTATATTGAATTACACGAGATTTCTATTGGCCCGGGATGAAACAGCAGGGTCACACGTTTGTGCGTGAATGTCCAATCTGCCAGTGCAATAAAGTGGCACATTTGAAGCCTGAGGGATTACTACAACCCTTGCCTGTTCCCCACCAAGTGTAGTAGGATATTTCCATGGATTTTATTGACGGGTTGCCTCTATCTCAAGGTAAAACTGTATTGTAGGGTACCGCGAATTGCTTCTCTAAATATGCCCATTTCATCGCTTTATCACAACCCATACACGGCTGTGAAGGTGGCTCGAGTTTTCTTTGATAACATTTTAAAGCTTCACGGTCTTCCAAAAACCATCGTCAGCGACCGTGATGCAACCTTCACTAGTTCTTTCTGGAAGGAGCTATTTCGCCTTAGTGGGACACAACTTTGTTTCTTGTCCGCTTACCATCCGCAATCGGATGGCCAGACCGAAGTCGTGAACAGGGTAATCGAGATGTATTTGCGTTGCTTCACGAGAGAATTTCCAAAGAAATAGGTATATTGGATTTCTTGGGGAGAATTTTGTTACAATACTAGCTATCACACGTCACTTAAGGCCCCCTTCGAGGTAGTGTATGGGTGATCGCCTCCATGCCTATTATCATATTTGGCTGATACTTCTCGTACTGAATCGGTAAATCAGGAGCTACAAACTTGGGAACAACTTCTAAAGAATCTATGGGAAAACCGTCTTGGTGCCCAAAATCGCATGAAATTCTTCAATGTGATTCATCCCATTGTGTATAGGAGATATAGTGTTGTTAAAGCTTCAACCTTATCGCCAAGTAAGTTTGGCGTCCAAGAACCATTCAAAACTATCTCCTCACTTTTATGGGCCTTTTAAAATCATTGACAGTGTGGGTCACGTTGCTTACAAACTCAATTGCCAGGCCACACCAAGCTCCACCCAATTTTTCATGTGTCCTCTTTGAAGAAATATCAAGGCAGCATCCCTAGCTTCCCCACTCTTCCACCCATACATCAAGAAGATTACATTCCTTCTCCTCTGGCGGTTCTCGATTATCGCTTACACCGTGGACGATCCCAAATTCTAGTTCATTGGGAGGGCTTACCCATGTTGAGGCTTCATGGGAAGACGTAGTGACTATCATGGAATGTTGTCCATCATTCATGTTTGCAGGCAAACCCGTTTCTCAGGGAGGGAGTAATGTTATGGACCGAGCCCATGCAGCAAAAGAGAATCTGGAGCCCATCAAATACAAAAATACGCGCATGACATATTTAGAAAGAATGGTGCATATCAAGATAATTGATTCAGCTATAGTAATTTATACTAATTGATTTTATTTGAGGCAAGTATCCTTTATTTTAAGTAGAATTACGTCTAGTAGCTTTTTATTTTTGCTAAGAATAAATCTTTCTTATTCAG
>JBAMIB010000061.1:5939260-5959372 GCA_037177415.1 Kaempferia rotunda | reverse complement strand
ATGTTAATTTGACTTAATATATTGAGAGTATTAATTTTTTAAACATGAATTAAATTTTTAATATATTGAGAGTAGTGATTTTCAAAAGTTTAAAAATTCACTACTCTTAGTATTGAATCAATTGACTTTTGATGGCATGAATACAATTAGGATATATATATATATATACACGTTAGTTTCATGTCAATTTAGTTTATGTATCAAACGATCTTGGATTGTCATGAAACTAAACCCTATGTGTTCGGCTAATTCTCCTAATTATTGAGAGCAATAATTTTTTTAAATACGAATTAAATTTTTAAACATATTCATGTTTAAAAAAATTTCGCTCTAAAAAAATATATTAGGTCAAATTAAAGTTTAAGGACATAAATATAATAAGTAGAAATAGCCAAACATATATGAATTATTTTCATGTTAATGCGAGATCATCCATTAACCAATTTACCTAAAATTTTGACTTTAATAAAAAAAAAATCAGTGGGTTGATTGATCTGTTTAAAATTTTAGTATTTCAGTATAGAATAAAATTAATTTCACTAATAAAAAAAAGCAATTAGCTAATAATGATAAAATAGAAAATAGATATATAATTTAATAATTTTAAAATTATTCCACACGATTTCATAATTTTAAAAACTTAAATTCGGCAGAAACCGAAAAAAACTTTGCATGTGAAGTATGGTGATAATACTTTCTTAAAAAAATAATTAATAAATTTTACATTTAAAAAAACACAGAAAAATTCTTACTAAAACTTCCTAATTTGTAAAGCCACTTTTCATTTCCAGACACACTTTTTTTTATTAAAGTATTTTGGAAAATTTAAATCAGTATGTAAATTTTCTTCCTTGGATTTTGATTTTTTCCCGTATTGTTCCTACTGAATTCATTATTTTACCATTTTTCCATATTCCTACCGAAATAAATATTTTACCATTCTTTATTCTCACCCTAATTATTCTCCTGATCTGTATTATTATAGCATTAATTAATATAATTAAAATAATTTATTGAATCTTCTAAAGATAAATATTTGGGCAGTTGATTAATTAGATGGCGGTGTTTATATTAATAGGCTTCTTGGTTCTCGGCCCTCTTTCTCTCTCTCCGCCTCTTTATTGCTCTTCTCTCTCTAGTGGAGCTTTCGGATCGGAGCAGTGAAGGAGAGGGTTAGCGAGGGCGGAGATGGTCGAGACGAGACGGAGTTCAGCCGCGGCTGCTACCAAGCGATGCCCATCCCCGTCATCTTCCTCGTCGGCGGCGGCGGCTCCCGCCAGCGCAAAGCGCCCGAAGGTGCAATCTCTGCCCCTTTCCGATGTCGATCTCCTTTCTGCACGGCCTTTTGCAAGGATTATGATCTGCCTCGGCTGGGGTTTTGTCGGAATCTTTCAGGTAGAGGCGCTGCCGCCGAGGGAGAAGGAGCAGGTGAATCGCGAGGAGCCGACGTTGTCGGCTCGTGGAGATGGGATAACCCTAGCGGATTCGCCTGGCGGGGCTCTAGCGGTGGACATGGAAGTGGATAACCCTATTGAGTTGCCCGTTCAAGGTATGATGTCGGCTTTTTTTGCCCCTTTTTTTATGGTTTGTTTTCTACAAAGATATAGATCTTCTATTTAGGTTTTGAGTTTGAACTGTTCAACTCTGATTGATTTTTCCTGCATGTAGAATGCCCACCGCAGTTGGATCTGCTGACGAAAAATGCGGAAGGAGGAGCAACAAGGGCCGTTGCATGGGGAAAGCTTGTATCTCAGTTCTCTCAGGTGTGATGATTAATATGATTGTTTTCTGATCGCTCTTGTTATAGTAGTCTATTTTGTGCTGTTCCTTAAGCGGGTTTCTATATAAGTTTTGGTCTACCAAAACTGATGACTCTGCATGTTATGAATTCTTATATTTTGCCTCATGATGCAGTATGTATTTCTCTTGCACTTAAAATAGTCCAATTGTCAATTCATTGCATGAAAATACTGACAATTGGGTTTGAGGGATGACTATCCTTTTGATATACGTCTTAGTGAACTTTGAGTACACATTTATCTGTAATTTTTGGTGGAAATCGTATTCGTAGGACCAAGCCTTAGGATGAAAAGGTAGCTTCCCTTGTTTACCATAACTTTCTATATGCCAGTGAGACTAAAAGTTTTGAGCATTCATGATGCAGGTTTGTGGGTTCCTAAACAATGCAAAATACTTAATTCTAAGAAATTTAAAACAATTATAGCAAAATCTAATTATGAAAGTAAAAAAAATATCACTAAACATGATAATTGATATAATAAATGATAATTCCCTACCAGCCTTATGTAGTAGCACAGTTAATAGCTAAAATCACACCATTGTGTATGATTATGTGACTCTGTTATTGTTATTGTTAAAATCCATTTGATGCTCATTGTATCTTAAATCAATTTTATCTTATTACTTTTTATTATTGACTTGATAAATTGTTTGTCTTATGTTTGTGTGGCCACAGTTTTCAAAATATTAAATTTGAAGTTTAAATGATGCACAATGCCACTATATAGATTATTGGTTATAGATTTTAACTTGTATTCACCGTAGAATATGGACACAATGTACCAATACCAATGTGGGTTGCTTGAGCTGGATTAGTAGCAGCAAAGGCCGGCCTGATCATTCCCTAACAATTGGTTAGTCACCAAGATTGCCAGAGAAATTAAAAAAAAAAAGGATTTGAAGAAATTACTTTGAAATGAGTTAGATCTTATTAGAAATTAGATGAAAATGATTGAAATCTTGCCAAATTGATAGCAAAATGCATGAGCAGCTGAAAGTTGACTAAATTTTGTTGATTTAGAAAACTCAAGGATTAGCATACTTTTTGCTGTTCCTAACTTTATTTCTAGTAAACATGCACATGAGAGGGTGAGAGGCTTTCTTTGCCTCTCGTGAATTCCAACTTAAATTTCTAATCCTTTCCAATATTTGTGATTGTCATAAGATCTATTATTTAACCTTTCTATTATCTGTAAACTACCACTAGCTGGATCGAGTGCCTCATCTCTCTCTCTAATAGCGTCAATTGAGTGAAATTTCTATTGATTAAGAGAAATATTCAAATCCTTATTTAGATATGATTTAGGTCCCATATAAGCATTGTAATATGCACTATTAATTAACAATTTAATTTTATCAAATGATGTTTGTTTATTTAATGTTATTTAAAAATTCTAACGTAACATATATGATTTCTACAGTAATATATGATTTTTAACAGTTATATTACTCGATAATGATAATGTATGCACTGCTTATCTAACTTCATTAGTTCTAATAACTTTTCTTGTTATATATATGATATTTGATGAAACATAAATGAGGTCCTTATTATGATTGAACACAATTTGTTAACTCATATATGCAAAATCATTATTTCTTTTACTTCTCTTAACCATTTTGATTTCACTGATTCGACTGTTTCGATACGATCAAGCTTCTTACCACCCGATTATCCAATGGGTACCGTGGTCTCTGGCGCCATACAACCTCTCATTGACCTCTTTATAGAGAGTGTTGTACTAGTTTGGTCAGCTTACAAACTTAAGAAAGAATCCAATCCGAATTTTAAGAATTGGAACTTTGTTGAAGCTGATTTGCTTTTGAAGATCTCATGTTTTACAGATTATCTATGGTGTTTCATTATAAATTTTATTATGAAATGCTAAACCATAAATCAATTATTTAGCCCTTGAAAGATCAAACTTTTTGGATAACATATCACCAATTATATCACAGCAACATAGTACGGGTTGGGAGTTCAAATGACTTGTTCATGTTATCTGTAGTTGTTTACATAGTTAATCATTCATTGTGATTCACTAGTCTGTTTATGCAAAGTGTACCTTTTTGGCGTTCGCACTTGCAATTGGATCCATGATTCAAGCTTAGCTTTATTTTTTTGACTGAAGGGGATATGCTAGCCTTAATCATAAGTTTGCTCTTCATAAGGGAGATGACTAATTCTTGATCTTATAAGATACATGTCTTAATGGGATCAACACCTGAATTTTTGGTTTATAGTTGGCTTAGGATATAGCTACGATAAGTTAAGAAAAACTATGTTTTGACTCTGCTTGATTTGGCTTTTTAATTGTGAACTTTATCATAAAAGTCTTGACTAGTGTTAACAGTATTGGTTTAATTCTGGATGCTTTATCTGTGATGGTACTTTAGGTTCTTTATAAATACGCTCTTCTCTTGAACCTCACTTCAAAGTTCATCCCAACCTGAAATTTGAAATTCTATTGAAAACTTATTAAATAAAAAAATGGGAATACTATGAAGTGATTTTGAATTTTAAAAAGAACAGTTACCTATTACAGATATTAGAAGAACAGAAAGGTTTTAGAATATCAATGTAAGAAGATAATATATAGTAGAATGAGAACTAGTGTTGCATTGACAATCAGTGGTATGGATGTTGAATTGGCTATTGGTAATTTGTTTTCAACCAGCGATGAAATGAAAGGTTAATATACATCTCAACTTCTTACTTTGATCTTGTTTGAAATTTTAAATGTAAGTATAATCTTGTGATTTTTCTTCTCTTTTTGCCTGTAAATCATGAATATCATGAACAACTGTGTGAATATGCATTGATTAAACTGTTTTTGAAAATTTTGCTGCTGGAGTGAATATGACATAGCATTTTGGTACAAGAAACATGTGACATTTCTGATTACATATCTGAGGGAAGTTGTAGCATCATTCATTTGGAAGTTTGGCTTCTTTTTGTTTCTTTGTGTTTGTAACATATTGTTGCTGTATTTTATGTCCTCTTTTTCTGATTGTATGATGATAATTCTGATTTATTATTTTCAGAATCCTTCGCATTCCATTTGCAGTAGTTTATTCACTGTTGGTAATAGCAAAAATTGTGATTTGCAATTGCTTGATCCAACTGTGGGAACTACTCTCTGTGTATTAAGGCAGATGAAGGTACTTCTTGTCCATTTTATCCATTTAACTGCTTAATTCTTCACTTAATTGAGAAAATTTATTGTTCCCTGTGTTAGCGTGGCGGTGCTTTTTTTACTCTGCTTGAAACTGTCGGGGCAAAAGGTGTTGTACAAGTAAATGGGAAAACAGTGGAGCAAAAATCCATTATTCTTATTGGTGGAGATGAAGTTGTTTTTAGTAGACCAGAAAAACATATCTATGTATCCTTCCCTGCACATAAAGTTGTTTTTTTTGTATGTTTTTAAAATTTTTGTTTTTCTAAATGCTTATGCTTTCGATTTTGCTGTCAACTTTATCAGTGTCATATTAGTGAGTAAGATTTGAAATTTAGTCTGACGCAGAGGATATTTTATGAAAATGAGCCTACCTTAGCAGATTTAATGAGGATTTCACCTGGTGGCTCCAAAGAAGCAGGCTTGTTACTTTTTTTCATTAAATTACAGAGACACTTGATTGCGATCTGCATTTCTTGCTGTTTCCTCTCCTTTCTTGTTGAAAAAGAACCTTAACATAACAATAGATTTTTCAGCAACTATCCAAAGAGAAACCAAGTAAACCAAGCGTACATATTCTACGTAGTTCTTCAGAGACAATAGATGCTTCCAAAAAGGGACTTAAGTTTCAAAACAGAACTGGAGATCATTCAACCGCTGCTGTTGTTTCAATGCTAGCATCATTGTCTACCCTAAAGAAAGATCTATCTGTTCTTCCTCCACCTGTGCCTATTAGTGAGTATTTTCATTTTTTTATACCAAATTTTTGATGCACCTGATATGGAGAGATGGGCTATTTATCAGATTGTAATGCTTAAGATAGTTAATGTGATTTGCTAAGGCTAGTAGTTATAATAATAGATTTAGTCCCACATAAGATATATTTTGCCATTGTTAGTTTGTTACTATACTAGAGTTCTATGTATGTCTGTCTGATACTTCTCTTTTTGATATAGTTCTCTATAATGTTAACTCCTTCAACTTGGTGTTAGTTTTAGGTGTAGTTGTTAAATTGTCAAACCTGGTGGATTCTAATATAGCTCAACCAAGTTATATCAAGATTGGCAAAAGCCAATTTGATTTAGGCCAAGATCTTGACATGCGTTTGAGGGTAATGGAAGAATAGAATGAGAATTGGATGAAATCAACCATATCTTTCTCAAAATTAATAATTAATTTTAATTGTTTAGGTAAGGCTAAGTACTATTATATTAACTATCTTGTTGTCCTAACAAACTCTGGTCATATTAGGCTAAATAATAGGTTACTAAAATTTACTTATAACTAATAAGACAATAAACATTAGGGTTATATTTACAGTGTCTTGATACCCTACTTACCTTATGATACTCACCTTGTGAGCACCATATGTATTTTTTTTAAAATTTCTTTAGCTTTAATACTATAACCCAAACCCTAAAGACAAAATCCCAATGTTGTAAATGACGATAGGCGGCGGCGGGGCGGTTAGTGACGACCTACCGTCTCGGTCACCTAAGCGGTTGAATTTATTTTATTATTTTTTATACATAATATTATAAATAATCATTATTCTTTATAATATTTACTTTTAATAAAACATACAACAACTAAGCATTATCCCACTAGGTGTGGTTGACTAATACTTTTAATAACACATATTAATTAAAATTTTAAAATTTAATCTAAATATTTAAAAATAAAAAGAAAAAAAATATATATTAATGAGATAATTTTATTGAGTTTTAATTAAATCTATTTAAACAATCATAGCAAGGAGTTGATTAAAATTATTAACTTAAAGTAATTGAATTAAACCCTAACTTACAACTTACTCGCGTACCTTGTTTCGGCCTGGCGATGAGTTTGACTCATCGTCGGGACTGCGTGATGAGTTTGGATGCGTCGCCGCGTTTGGGAGACGCCTCCGAGCCTGTCGCTGGCCGGGTGACACCTTCGAACTCGTCGCTGGGCCCGGACAACACCTTTGGGCCACACGGTGGTGAAAGAAGGTGAGTTGCCGCTTAAAGCACCGCCTCAGCTTGAGGCGGTGCGGTTGATGCCTACCTCCCCCTAGGCTCCTCCTAGGCGGCTGCCATTTAGAACACTGCAAAACCTGAAACTCTAAAAAAAATAAAGAAAAAAAAAATATACTTGGCGCTCACGAAAAGAAAAAAAATATACTTGGCGCTCACTTCGTGAGCACCAGAATGCAAGTAGGGTAACTTTCTTGTATATTTACATATCTAATTTACTATTATTAATTATAGTAGGCAATAGATAATGTGTATCAGCTATTATTAATATTAATATTGCTTGTTTATTTTTGTTGATTCTCAATAAATAAATTAATGACAATAATAGTAATAGCAACAGTACTAATAAGCTCTATTATAATTACCATCATATTTTGGGACAGCTTTTTTTGTCGTATACAATAATCAAATTTATTTTATTTTTATTTTATATTTTATTTTTCATTTCTTTGATTTTCGACCATTTTAAAAAATTTTCATGTCAATTTCATTCCTACCCATCCAATATCATCAAATAGTTAAGTTGTGAAATGTCTAGTATAATAGTGAGAATGACAACCATGGTTTTAAATTGTTTTAAGACAAGTTCCTAGGAGATTGAAAGTCAAATTTGATTGGTGATCTCCCTGCTGCTCTTATGTTTGTATATTCATCATATCTCAAATTTTTGTAGCCCTTGTTTGTCTCCTTGTGTATACAACAGCTTAACGATGCCATGATGTAATTATGAAGCTATACTCTCGCCATCCTTAATGCCTCAGATCTTCTCATCTATCATCTCCTTGCAAATGCATCTTGGAATCACCTTTCTTCTCATAACTTTAATTGTGGTAACCTTGCAAGCTATACCTCCCATGAGGTGGAAGTTGATAATAAATTTGTATTTTCCATATGATAAAGGAATTAAAATTCTCATATTTATATACATCAATTTCCATGTTCCTAACAATTAAGTAAACTAAAGATTTAGTAATTTTAAACTATTCTTCCTAAATACTTGACAAATCAAGGCCTACTATTTCTAACACTCCCCTCAAGCCGGAGAATAGATATCTATTATGCATAATTTGTTACACAATGGCAAAAATCAAGTAGTAAAAAGATGTTTGATAAAAATGTCTATTATTTCTTATTCAGAAGAAGTGTGTGGTTGCATCATGAAGAAGTGACAATCAACTTCGATGCCTTTCGGAAACTCATGGAATATTGCATTATTTGCGATGTAAATAACTACTTGATTGTCACAATACATATTCATTAGTCTAGTGATGCTACTAAAGCCAAATATTTTAAGAAATAATTTCTTCTACATCATATTACACGCTATAAGTGCTATTGCTTTGTAGTCGCTTAGGCACTAGATCATGCTACCACATTTCTGCCTTTTTGCTTTTCCATGTTACAAGGTTGCAAACATATGCGCAGAATCATGAGGTTGATGTTCTAGCATATCCAGAATAACTGACATGTAAGAAGGCATTAACCTTTAGGTGTCCACTCTTGCATAGTAAGCCCTCTCATGGAAATCATTTGATATATCAAAGTATTCTTAGGATATATTAAAGGATTCTTAAGACTGCCTCCTAATGATATTTTTTGGCTTGATGCATGAACTGTCACCTCTCCAATTACATAAATATGCCTAGTGTAGTAACTACTGGATAAATATGTTTACCTACTAGTCTTAGGGTTTTAAAGTCATTATATTTTGACCATAGATTGTGATTCTAGATGATTGAAATTTGTGCTAGTGTACACAATGATGTGCTAGTGTACACAATGATGTTCCTTGAGTGGTGTAAGTACTACAATAAAGTAGTGTTGTCCCAAATTTTTTAATAACACAATTAGAACTCTATTGAACTTTAATAATATATTTTCTACATTATGTATATGTCTTCAACATAGAGTACCAAAAATTAGAACTCTATTGGTTTTTTTGTAGAAAGGCTTTCTTGATATCCATCTTAAAGATTTGTTAACTCTACTGGCGTAGTGGGTTGAGATGATCTACATTTGAGAACATCCCAAAGTAGTTTACTCCTTGTGTTTGTATGCATCCCTTAGCAAATAGTCTTGCTTTATAATGATCAATCTGACCATAAGGAAGATATTTGATTCTGAGTACCCACCAACAAGATAAAGGGCAATTATAGAAGGGCACACAATTTCCCATGCCCTTCATGACAAAAAGAAAAAAAAAACATTCCTCATTCATCGTTGGTTTCCAAAATGAAATTCACAGATACATTGATGTACTAATTTAAAGGCGGAGTAATGTTGAATGGTTCTAATGTGAAGTTAGTGTAGAATTTGAGAATTATGTGGTACGTATAAAAAAATTACATCAGTAGAAATATATAAGTGATGGGACACTGCGTCATAACATCTATAGCCCTTTTTGTACAAGAGTATTTAAGAAAGTTTGAGTAACTTAGGGCTAAGTTTGTCATGTCCATGTTCTAGAGATAAACGAAATATAAAGTTCCAATGGTAAAGAAAATGCAACTTGGTTATATTAAAGATATCTCATTGATGTTTTACCATTAAGTTAAAAAAGATGTATTTATGAGATAACATGAGATGGATACTACATCTCCCTAATATTACTTGTACTCAAACATCATTGCATGTGCAATATTGAGTAGATAATAATTCTTATGATTGACAATTCTAGAAGTATAGAATAATTGATTGATGAATTATGTCTTGTTAAGCACCGAAAAATTTAAAGGCCAATTGAACATATTCAAGGGGATTAGTTCTATGGAAAATTCTGATGGAAGTAGAAAATTATGTTTTCATTTCATAATAATTTTTTGAATATGACAAGAGCTTTGGAATGAGTTTTAAGCAAGTGAACCCATGCTGTATTTTTGCAATTATCAATAAAGGTTAAAACATAATGTAATCCAGTAATGCTAATTATAAGACTAACACCACATATGTCAGAATGAACAAGACTAAAGGGAGAAGAGGAACATTCACGAGTACTAAAAGGAAATGATGCATGGTGATGCTTACCCAATTCACATGCCACATTAGAATTAAGTTATGGATGGTGGAATATTGATAAACGTTTTAAATTTTTGACATAGAAGGATGATCAAGTTGACTTTGTCACGGATATGGGGCGATGCTTGTGATAGAAAGATCATTTGCAGAGAGTTATTCATCCAAATTGTAAACTCTATTAAATTCATGACCTCCACCAATCATCTTGTCATAGATCTTGGAAAACACAATAGGTAGGATAGAAAGCCACACAATAATTTTAGGATCTGGTAAAAGAACTAATGAATTATAATTTCATGGAAGACTTAGAGATATAGAGAAACTTGGAAATATAAAGGATTTTATCTAATTCTAATGAAGAGATATTTAAGGCAACGTTGTCCTTTAAAGAGTATATGATACCTATCAACAACAAAGATGGGTGGTAAATTAGAAAGTGTAGAGTAGATAACAATTTGTGATTACCCATAATTAAGTAACGAGTTTTAGATTTCATCACTGAAGTATATTCACAAGTTGAGGTAATTGTAGTGAAATTTAATGAATTGGAGGAGTTTTGGAGGAAAGTTTTGAACTGCTCATTCTCAGCGCGGCTGTCCTGAATGATAAATAGAAAACTTTATTATCTCATGTATATATTTTTTAAAATTTTCTTCTCTCTCTTTAAAATTTATCTTTTTTATAATCTTTTCAATCTTTCTCTCTTTTTTTCCTCTCCAATTTAATGTGGTGCTCTGATACCAAAAATAAAATATAATTGTTTTTGTAGTTATGGAAAATAACTTTTTCTCCTTAAAAGACTTGATAATTTAAAGCTATTATTCCTAAGTATTTAGCAATTAATGGCTATTGTTTCTTACATAGGTCCTCTTAAATAATTTGGGTCACCCCCTCCAGATTGCATCAGGTGCTACCCTTGCATTTCCGATGACCTTTCCTTTGGTTGACTCCTTGCAAACAATTCAGAATAAGAGATCTACAAATCCCCGTTAGCACATGTTATCTTGCTCAGTCTGCAAATTTGGCCCTCCTTTGGGCTCCTTCCAATATCACAAGTTTGCAGGAGAGCAGAATGAGCAGGAGAGCAGAATGAGCGATGCTGCTTCTTCCTCTGCACCTTGTAGACCCAGGTCCAACTAGGGCCCAAGTTCATAAAATAGAAAGTGCCACTGTTTATCAAAAAAGAATCCAAAATGATAAGAAATGGTTGCCAAGAAACTGGGTTTGAAACATCTTTCTTTTGTTGTGTGTGTGCGCGCTCGCACATTACATTATATAACTGGTGAGCAGCTCCATTGGCATACCTTTGCCTAAAAATATAAGGAACTGGTGTCAAACTTAAAAATGGAATATGCAACAAAGGAGGGATAAAATATAAAGAAGGAAACAAATTGTATCTAAATAATTAGGTTGCAATAGGCAGGAAAAAAGATGGATTTGAATCATTACTTATTTTTCATCTTCATCTCATTTCTTTTGTCCTCTTATAGCCACCAAGTTGACGTTCCTCCCAATTTCTTTTCTATTATTAATTCTCTTCCATTCATCCTTTGAGATTGTGTGCATGATTTAAGAAGTAATTTGTAATTTTCTGTCGCTTTCAATGATCCTCCTCCTTTTAGATTTGATTTTAGATTTTTTACTTTCATGATATCTTCTCATTCTGTGGGAGTAAGATGATTGAAAACTCAGTCTCATTTAGGTGTCTCTTTATTTTTAATTCTGGGCTAATCATACTTCTGTGTGGAACACTCTTATCAGTGTCTCTCTATCACTTGTATTCTCAATAGGATACTTGGTCATTCTTCATCTTGGTCTCTGAAAAATTTCTCCTTGTCTCAGGGTAATATGAACTTTGTCTCAGTCTCAATCTTTATCTCAGTATGAACTACTTGTCACATGAGTAGAAACTTAAATCCTAATCTATTTCAATTGATCTGCAACTCTTCACAATTTATCACTCCATTCTTCGTAAACTTTAAAATCTTACATTATCTATAGTTTGAGAGTGAGTCGAAGATTATATTAACTCTCTTGAAAGAGCAGATAAACTTAGTTAATGCCTCATTTGTAGATAGTTGCTAGCGTAGTCTAGATTCTTTGAAAGTTTATTGTCAAAGATTCTCAATCACTTATCCAATATTACAATTTCTTTATCTTTTTCAGGTATATTATTATTTTTTTCTAATTGTGATACTCCTTATGGTATAACAAGCTGGATATTGATTAATATCTATGCTGTAGTTTGAAGAGGTGCATTAAAGTAAATAGTTATACAACTATAAATTTTGTCCCACATGAGGTATATACTCGGATATGCAATTAGTTTTCGTCCGATATAATAAAAACGATTTTCTTTCCCTCAATTTGATGAAATATTTTGGAGTTCACATTTTTTATGGTCTGTATTAGTTTACTTCTATATGCTTGCAGAATCTTTAACTAATTTGGCCGTAAGGTCAAATGCCGGCAAGCTCCTTGAGGATCAAAAGGACTGTGAGTTTCCTGTGAATTCATCATCGACTAGATCCCAGGCAGTGAAAGATGGTTTGAAACAAGCAATTATAGAACTTAATGACCTTGATGTTTTCTTTGATAATTTCCCCTACTACCTCAGGTACTATTTGATTGTGCTATTTTGTGAAATGAAATGCTGGTATATTCTACAATTATGTTGTTGCTTGTCTGCAGTTTTTATCTGCTATCAAACTAATGAAAAATTTCATATGCATCTAATGCAAAACAATTTTTATCTTACACGTGCATTTTTTTGGCCATTTCACTTCTTTTCTTTACCCTTTTTTAAATATCCGAGTTACATAATGATTGACATTCTCATGTCACTCTCATTGTTTTTAGTGCAATTACATGGTTTTGCTAATTAAATCTCAGAATTTTCTATTTTTTGAGTACAGTTGGTTCATAAAAAGGACTGCAACAATTGATATAGCTTACACATCATATATTAAAGCAGTTTTTATTGATAACTTATTATAGACATACATTTTTATCATATTGGAAGAATTATGTTACTAGTGTGATTTTACAATGACTCACATTCTTGCCTAAATTTCTTAAAGTCCTGTGGAAGACCTGACCATTCTTTTAGCCTATATTCATTTATCCTTTCTTTTTAGATTTGGTTTTGAAGTGTGATATACCACTTTGTTGGGGCTTTATTCTATATCATCAGTTATTT
This sequence comes from Kaempferia rotunda, assembly GCA_037177415.1. Taxonomy (NCBI): domain Eukaryota; kingdom Viridiplantae; phylum Streptophyta; class Magnoliopsida; order Zingiberales; family Zingiberaceae; genus Kaempferia; species Kaempferia rotunda. Next base: position 5,946,167 of record JBAMIB010000061.1, on the reverse strand, counting down.
AACAGGGATGAAAGATGCTTTTTGATTGTTTTGTGATTCTTGTATTGTTGAAAATAGCTGAATGATTCATTTATTCTGTTACTCTTGAACAGTGAGAGTACAAAGCAGCCTCTTCTTGCTTGTGCATCTGTTCACTTGAAACATAAGTTTTTGAAGTATACAAATGAGATCTCTTCTTTGAGCCAGCGTATTCTTTTGTCTGGTCCACCAGGTTTGCATTTTCTCTCTGTTTTATAGTGTTTATATTACATGTTTTGGATGCCCAATTAACACAAGTGCAATTATGCCAACCTGTGGATAGGATCTGAAATATATCAGGAAACGCTGGTAAAGGCTCTTGCTAAGGAGTTTGGTGCTAGAGTGCTCATCGTGGATTGCCTCACACTATTCGGTGTAAGCATTTTTCCTTGTTTTTCTAGTTGTGATTCAGTCCTTTTCTTAGCATGTTGTGTGCTTTCATGATTTATGTGAATGCTCACTTTTGCTCCTAACCAGTGCTTGTCTAGAGGCTAAGGTTTAAGAGTAGGGTTTTGCTGGAGTTTCTAATGAAATACTTGGTGTTTCTGGCAATTTGTTTCAGGGGTCATCTTCAAAAGATGCAGAGTCCTTGAAGGAAGTTTTGAAGATTGATAAGCCAAGTCTCCTTGATAAGCAACATGCTGGATTGTCTGCTTGTCTGCAACACAAGAAAGCAGTTTCCAGTGTTCAGGCTGATATTATGGATTCATCTGCCTTTGGTCATGGATCTTTACCAAAGCAAGATGGTTCCGCTTCCTCATTGAGATTCTACCCTTACAAGAAAGGTAATTTTCTTTTTTTTTAACCTTAAATTTATAGTCACAACCTTTCAAGCTTTGGATAGTTCAAATTCAGTTGCTTCTATTGCCTATAACAATGAGTGTCTACGAAATGATTGTCTAGGTGATAGAGTGAGGTTTGTAGGTCCATCGCAGCCACCAGAAGTCCATCAAGCTTCAAGGTTTGCCTTTTCCATAATAGTTGATTTTGGTTTTAATGCAACTTCCTCTGTTATGCATCTGCTTTGGTTGTCTTTTTACCTTGTTTTATTGTTATATTTAAATTCCTTATAGGATCACTATGTTTCTTGCTTCCATGCCTTCTGCTGAATGGATATTGCTTTATTTTGTTCTCACATGTTTATGTTCAATAAACAATCTAAGGAACATGAAATGCAGTGTTAATTCACACATTTCTTTTATTAAAATGAAATGGGTAAGCTGCTGTCTCTAAGTTGTTGTATTCACCAGAGTGCTGTATAAAGCTTATTTGTTCTGGGTGATGAACTCGGGCATCTATCAGCAACTCAATCAACCTAATTATAGAAACAATTACTATACAAATTATTATTAAAAAGTTCTTATTTTAGTGGTGTGTGCATGTGGGTGTGCTAATGCACTTGGTTGGCTTCATATTTGTATCTTGGCAATGATAATTTTAAAGAGCTAAGCCCTTTTTATTATTTTTTTTTAGATGTAGAGGTCCGAATTATGGTTATCGTGGAAAAGTATTACTTGTTTTTGAAGAAAATTCATCTGCCAAGATTGGAGTTAGATTTGATAAGCATATTCCTGAAGGTAACGATCTTGGGGGCCTTTGTGAAGAACATCATGGTTTCTTTTGTGCTGGTATAGCTCTCACATTTGGCTAAATTTAGTTACATAGTTCTATCTTGTGCATACACTTTACCAAAAAAAGATATTAATGAATTTCCTGGTATCATCTCCTTTTTCTCTGGTTCAGTGGACTCACTTCGCTTAGATATTTCTTCACGGGAGGATTCAGGAAGATCAGCTCTAAATGAATTATTTGAGGTGGCTCCTATTTTCTGTAGTTAAAGCGGTAGTTTCTAGCCTATTCCTTGTACTGATTACGTTTTTTAAAATCATAGGTTATATCTGAAGAATGTCAGCATGGCCCTTTAATAGTTTTCTTGAAAGACATTGAAAAATCTGTTGCTGGAGGTGTGGATTCATACCTAACAATGAAGGTTAAGATGGACTCTGGTTTATCAGGTGTTCTTTTTGTTTGCTCCAATACCCAGGTGGATAGCCGTAAAGAGAAGGTGGACTTTTTCGTACTTGTCATTCTTTATTGTCCGAATGAAAGACAATGTTAACTGTGTATACACTGCAGTCACATCCAGGTGGTCTTCTTTTTACAAAATTTGGAGGCAACCAAACGACACTATTTGATTTTGCTCTGCCGGTATGATTTTTGTTCAACAAAGTTTCTTTACTGTTATTAGGCATCATGTTGTACCATGTTCACTGCATTTTTTTAATATTGCCAAAGTCTCATGTGTCCATGAGAATTCCATTAGTACAAAATATGAAAAATCTGATAACCACCAAGATGGTGATAATACCATGTTTCCTCTGCTTGGGATTGTTAGTTGGTTTTAACAGAATTGTCTTGTCTTTCTATTAGTACTATGTATTAATAGTTTACATGTATTGTATCTGTCTGACCGCCCACATACACATAATATACAAACTGTGCTAGTTTCTGCATATTTTTCAGAACTTTCCCTCTGTGGTTTCCTCATTTTCTTGTCTTTTAATATTTAACTTTGGTGAAATTGCCAGGATTGCTTCAGTAGGCTGCAAGAGAGAAGCAAAGAAAGTTCAAAAACAGTGAAGCAACTCACAAAGCTTTTCCCTAATAGGATCATTATCCATCCACCTCTGGTATATTAATTTTAAAGATTTGTCATTCTAATTCTAAATGAATTCTTCCGCTTTGGGCAGAAAGACAATGACGTTTAATAATTTCAGGATGAAGGAAAAGTTCTAGAATGGAAGAAGAAATTGGACAATGATGTGGAAACACTTAAAGCCAAGTCCAACATTCAGAGCATCTGTTCTGTAAGTTATTATTGGGGCAATATTCAATAACTTTTTAACAAACAATTTATATGCCCCATTTTTCTATAAGTTTTGTTTCATCTGTTCCATAACGAGATATGGAACAAGTGAATGCTGTTTTCCCATTTAGATACGAAGAATTATTATCAGTTAATTATTTTACTCTCGCCCACCTAGGCCATCTTAGCCCTCGTACTGATTTCCTTGTATTTTTGTACTTATGTCTGACCATTGTGTTTAGAGTCTATTGACTTGTACTCTATCATATTGTGTATGATTTTCATGAAGACTAAGTTCAAAAGGTCGATTGGAACTCTAATCAAGGGTGAGAAATAAGATCGAAAAGATGTGTGCATTGAGTATGATTTCTTCGTGAAAAGTTGGATTATTGCCGGGGAAGATCTGGGAAACTTCCTATGAAAAATACAAAGGATCTGGATGATTTTATCTGAGATGTATCTAGACATAGCTAAATGGACCCCACCCCCTCTCCAAAAAAATAAAAAATAGAAAAGTTCTTAGTATATATTGTTTGTTTTAAGGACGTCATTGGTTGCATCTTATATACATTACTTGGCTTTCATACATTATTTTGCGTCTTATACATTGCTTGGCTTCATACAGGATTCATGTTATATTAAGTATCTGTTGTTGACTTTGTTACTTGTGTCATTTTTTGGATCTTCTACATTCCTTTGAGTCTTTGACATTTTCTACAAATTTCTAGTTCTTGAATCGCATTGGATTTGAGTGCAACGACCTTGACCGGATCTGCATAAAGGATCAAACACTTTCAAGTGAAAGTGAGTGTTTTGGTTCATTCCATGTTCTTTTGTCAATTTTTGGTTCCTTCAGATTATCTTCAGCTCATATCTTTTTCAGATGTTGATAGAATAATTGGTTTTGCTCTTGGCCACCACCTTGATAACAACACATTTGAAGCATCTCTAAAGAAAACAAAGCTCATTCTTTCAAGTGAAAGGTTGTCTTTTACTCTTTAATGTTTTGACATTTCATCGAAGAATTATTTGTCTGATTGTTATTGATATTACGAAACTTCAGCATCGAATATGGTCTGCGTGTGTTGCAAAGCATTCAGAGTGATTCCAAGGGTACAAAGAAGTCACTTAAGGTGAGATGATTAGCTCCTTTTATGCTCTATTCAAATATACTATTTGCACGATCTCTTCCTGCCCGTGCAATTTAACAAGCTAAATAATTTTAATCCTCTACTATGTTGATACACACTGGAAAAATATCTGATAAGGTGTACTTTTTGTCAGCATTTAACACTCATGTCTGTCTCCTGTGTGATGGCCAATGATTTGACGTCTTTCATGAGTTCTTTATTTCAGGATGTGGTTACTGAAAATGAATTTGAGAAACGACTTCTTGCGGATGTCATTCCTCCAAATGATATCGGAGTCACGTTTGATGATATTGGAGCTTTAGAAAATGTCAAGGACACATTGAAGGAGTTGGTGATGCTTCCGTTGCAAAGGCCAGAGTTGTTTTGCAGAGGGCAGTTGACAAAGGTGTTAATATACTATTATTAAAATTAGCAAATTAAGAATTCTCATTAGTCCACTTCACTTTTTGCTTTGTTCTATAATCTCTATTTGCTCTTTTTCATTTAAATCATGGGTCCTTTCCTCAATTGTTACTTGATGGAACCTGATGATGAATTCTATATAGCAATCATGGATTTCGATTAAGATGAAAAATTAATAATTTGATGGGTTGACACTTTGTCTCAGACTAAAAGCTTGAGCTCTTATGCTAAGAATGCGCTCAATTAAGTTCTGTATAATTTTAACATCCCCTTCAAATCTTGGAGAGTGACTAGTTATAATGGTCCATCTCAAACATGTGAACAAACTGAATTTAACTGGAAGTTTTTATCCGAGGCTGGCAAGATCCCAACTCTGGACCTTTTCAATTTCCATAGATTCAAGAAGCTTAAACTACCCATTCTATACTTTTATATTCTCAACAATGGTGGTATGCATTTAGATAATCAACCTTTTAGCATGCTTTTAAACAAACTATTTTTTAATTATATTTTTGTATCTAGTCATGCTCGTTTTAATTCTCTCTCTCTCTCTCTCTCTCACACACACACACACACATATATATATAGGAGTTTTAGCTTGCACACCCACCCATGCGCAGGCTAACAAATGTGTGTGTGTGTGTGTGTGTGTGTATATATATATATATGATCATTTTTCATGCCATCTTTGTAGTATTTGTTAGTTTTGACTTTACTGATGAATATTTGTCATAGCCATGTAAGGGAATACTACTCTTTGGTCCTCCTGGGACCGGGAAAACAATGCTTGCTAAAGCTGTTGCAACTGAAGCTGGTGCCAACTTTATAAATGTATCGATGTCAAGCATAAGCTCAAAGGTTAACTTTCAAACCACAAATTCTAAAATATATATTATATATGTTTTTAAGTTATAGTAGTTTCATAATCTCCCTTTGAAACAGTGGTTTGGAGAAGGAGAGAAATATGTAAAGGCAGTCTTTTCCCTAGCAAGTAAAATTGCTCCTAGTGTTGTTTTTGTGGATGAGGTTAGCCAAGTTTACTTTTGTGAATATAATAATTCTTGTGGTTGCTTCAGTTGTTATGCTAACCTTATCTGCTGAAATCAGCCCTTCCCTTTCTATCCTTCTTCAACTACAATGAAAATTTTCGCAATCTGACTGCTTCTAGGTTGATAGCATGTTGGCGAGGCGGGAAAATCCTGGAGAACATGAAGCCATGCGGAAGATGAAAAATGAATTTATGGTCAATTGGGATGGTTTACGCACAAAAGATAAGGAACGTGTTTTGGTGTTAGCTGCAACAAATAGGCCATTTGACCTTGATGAGGCTGTCATAAGGCGACTTCCACGAAGGTAAAATTCTCAAAATTTTCTGGTATTTAATGAATAAAAATTTTCATCTAAGTATATTTTTATTTGTTTTACAGATTAATGGTAAACCTTCCAGATGCGTACAATAGAGAAAAGATACTAAAGGTAATATTGGCGAAAGAAGATTTAGCTCCAGATATCAATATGGAAGTTTTGGCAACTATGACCGATGGGTATTCAGGAAGTGATCTGAAGGTCTGTTTTTCCTAGTGCCTACTGTTGTGTTTCCATTTTATGGATAGAACTAAATAACTTTCTAGAACTTGTTCATCTCAGAATCTCTGTGTTGCTGCGGCACATCACCCAATCAGAGAAATCCTTGAAAAGGAAAGAAAGGTGAGTTAACACATACAAGTACTTCGGTATGGATATTTTGCTTTTCTTGCTTAGTTACCTACGTTGCAACCAGTGCTTCTGGATCTTGGCATTTTTTTATAGTATGCTTTTGGTAGTTAGAGCTGTTAGACAGGCTGGCTGTGGCGGGGCTGGCTGGCCCGTCAAAAATCCATCATTTGACGGGCCGGGCCGGGCGGCCAGCTTGGCCGGTTGGGAAATTCCCAACCCGACCCAAGTTGGGTTGCGGGTTAGGCCACCAAAAAATAATAAAATAAAAAAACATAGAAAAGATAGGAATTTTTTAAGTTTGGGTTGCAGATTAGGCAGGCCCATTGAGTTTCCACTTTAGTTTAAGTTTTGCATTTTTTTCCCTTCTCAACCCGCAGGCCAATCTGAGCCTGCCATGGCCCGGCCCGCTTGGACATGCAACCCGCATGGGCAGATCTGTTTAGGCCTGTTTTTAAATGAGTTATAAAAATTCAACTCAATCCGCTTGAATTATTTGCCGGGACGGGCCAACCCTATGGGCCCGACCTAAATTGACAGATCTAGCTTTTGGTCTTTGAATCTTAGTGGTTTAGACTAATTGGTCCATCTGTTTCTTTTAAACTAATTGGTTTAGATTGCTTCATAAGTTGAGCTAGTATTAAAATTTAAGCTTTCAGCAGAAAGTGGTTTCCTATTGTCTTATATACATTGGACATTTCGGAGTAGCAATGAGCTTCAACTTGCTTGCCACTCCCTACATTCATAAATTAAGATG
>JBAMIB010000061.1:5875485-5889843 GCA_037177415.1 Kaempferia rotunda | reverse complement strand
CAACATTTTCAAAGCATGAAATCTCGGAGAGTGATATTGTAAAAACATATGAAATTAATATATGAGTTTTTATTATACATTTTTGTGTTTTAGTTAATTTATTAAATTCGCCCCCCTTGATTGGAAATCCTGGCTACGCCACTGATTATTTACCCTAATAATCTCCTTTATATATCAATAAGAGTCGACGTATGAGTGTTTTATTGACTAAATTAAATGTTTAATAAAAATATATTATATACTCACATATCCATTACATATTTTCGGTCTTTGTCATGATTACGATGACTAAGTAAATCTAACAAATAAACCACCTCTTTATAAGGATAGATGATAGTGAGAATCCAATGACAACTATGATAAACCATATAATAGTGAGAAATACATTGAGAAATGAAAAACAAATGCAAGTATGAAACTATCCCTAATAAATGAAAGACAATGTAATTAATAAAATCAAACCAAACTAAACTACGCTTGCAAGAGAATTAATAGAAACATAAAATAAAACATTAATGAAAATACACCAATCTAATCTAATTATGTGCATATCAAATTCATGCATAATTCACTGGAGCAGTCCTCTACTCTCCCCTGATCTTGCTGTGAGCTCTCTCTTCACTCACCTCTCAAGACTAGTTGTCTGGTCAGAGTGCCAGGCGACTAATACCTTTACAGAACACTTTCCTCACCACTCTGGAGTTGCCCTTTGAAGCTCTCTTCCTCTGGCCTCGTCCCTCGGATGCACACAAGCCCGTGGCTCGTCTCCATGTCATCTTTCACTTGCCCTCGAAGTTTGCTTCCTTGACTCCACTCCGTTACTCCACGTCCGGCAGTCCATCGGATGCTCCATCCTTCACCGACTCAAGGATGGAGCACTTGGATGAGTTCTCCTGTATTCTATCAGTCCTGCAAGACTCAATCAAAACTATCAAATACATATGAAACCTAACTTAAACACATTTTGACACACGCATCAAAAACATAATTGCATCAACAGGGAAGACTCCACCTAATGAACTCTCCTTGAGGACCGGTCATCCGTCCGGGCTAAGGGACACATTTGAGCTTCTTTGCGAGGCGCGTGGACCACCGCCTTCCTATTAGCAAAGTTCTTCTCTTTTGCTGGCAGTGCCTCTTTCTTTCGAGCAGCTTCAGCTTCTTCCACGTTTATGTACTTAGTCGCTTGACTTATCAGGTGGTCGAAGTCGCGCGGTGGGTCTCAGATGAGAGATCTGAAAAACTCTCCCTCTGTCACGCCCTGAGAGGAAGCACTCAGTCGGATTTCCGACGTGGCGTCAGGTATTTCCATGGCTAAAGTATTGAACTTTTTTTACAAAGGCTCGGAGCGGCTCTTTATTACCCTACTTCAGGGCAAAGAGACTAACAGTCGTCTGCTGATGTCGCCGACTGCTAGCGAAGTGATGTAGGAAAACCTTGCGGAATTCCCTGAATCGATTGATTGAACCGGATTTCAAAGAGAATTCTTATCTTTTGTGCCAATCGGATTTTGAACCCATGCTCATTCGACTATTATGGGTCGATCGGCTATTGACCTTGGCGAGTGAGTTCGTCGATCGATCGACTGTTCGTAGCAAGGAAATGACTGCGGCTTCCGAAAAGTTGATCTTGGTGTCTGAGATTGTTGTGTAAGATTGGCTATATCTATCTGGTCGGCTCTTTCAGCCGATCGGCCTAATGGCCAGTCGGCCATTGTGTTTCTGACAATGACTCCGTTGATTGGCCAGATGACGACCTGACACTTTATTGACCAGACTTCTTATCGTGACCTGGCAACACCATTAACGGACTCTTGACCTCCGGATCAATATATATTCAAAAACAAACAAAACCATTCAGATAAAGATTTTACACCATTATATTTCGATATATCACTCTTATACAACACACATGAAGGCAAACACAACTCTTTCAACCATGCCAAGCTCATGTTCCCTTGGAAACTAGTTCGATAGCCGGCGCTTGTATCGCTTCAGAACGGATGCTAAATTCTCTTTTCCTTTAGGAAATGCAATGTCTCCTGCAGCAGTACCTGTTCTGCCCTTTCGGCCAGCAACCGCAATTTCAACATCCTTAATGGTCTCAAGGATCATACTTGCAGTCGTAAAGGATCCTTCGACTGGCATTTCAGCCTTGTCCAGGAAACTTTGCATCAAACAGTCTAAGTTGTTAGTATCATTTGGTTGGTCTTCAAAACATAAGCATGCAGTGAGCGGAAACCGGGGCTTAAGGAATGCAAGCTCAAGAATTCCCTGTATCGAGATAGAAAGGTAATCAATGTGCAATGAATGACCCAAGATTAAGGGAACTATGCATGGCGTAGCACAGCAGAAACAAATATAGAATCATCACCTAGAAGAAAGTTATTGATTTTCATCCATAGAAAAAGAAATTACAAATTATATTAACTCAAAAACCTATTTATTATAATAGATCCTAACACCCTTTTATAATTTGATATCATAACCTATTCTTTATCAAATAACTGATGTTTTAAATAAAACCATAATTTTCCTAATAAAACCTAATAGACTTTTCTAAAAAAAACTAAATAACTTTTTAAAAATTTCTAAATAAATTATAAAAATTAATGGTTTAGACAACTTTGAATAATTCTAAATCGAATTTAATTCTGGACTGCATTTATATCACCAACAATATACCAACTCCTTTGTGCTCGACTGTTACTGCTTACTGGTAGATATTTGAAAACAAGGTTAGATGAGATAATTAAGCGCAAAAGGAGCAACAAGGGTGTGACAGGAATAGAGCATCGAAAGATAAAATATCTGAAAACAGATCTAGGGGGAAGCGCGTGCTAAAGGTTGAACAAAAAAAAATGGAGTCATTTCTAAAAGAACAAAAAACCTAAATAAAAGAGAGTCAGAATTCCTCCAAGAGATGCTCCTGAAGGCCACAGGTTTTTGCTCAAGTAGATATGAACTTTGTATGCTTGACAGCATGCACAAACTAGTTAGATCTTTACAAAATAATGAGCCATCTCATGAGGTTTTAGTTCAGAATTCTGGAAGATTAGGTTGCTTGATGCAGTTCATGATAAAAAAAAATTGATGGGTTTGACCAGTAGTTATTCTGTCTTCACACGAAACACTGATGTAGTTTTGAGTGAGTCCGGGTGATAAGGCAAAGAACAATATTTTGGATATGCGCAACAAAGATTAAGGAAAGTGGGCACCTTCATGGGGCCCCATTAGGGATGAGGCATTCGGTGTGGCATATGGGCTTAAAGACCCCATGAAGGTTCCTGATCAGTTAGTCTATTAGGGGTCACTCTGAGTTCTGCCACACTCATTACCCATCATGAACCCGCTCCCTAACCCTAATAGACTTTATGATTGGCGCCCACTTAATTTTTGTTATGCATATCCAAAGCACATTGCTCTTTTGCCTTACGCATCAATGTTGATTTCTTCAAATCAAAAGCACGACTTGCCACTTTGTATTAATTACCAGAATATCACCCACTGAATTCTCCAAGAACCAGACAGCAAACTTAATGGTGGTGTCATCTGACTTGATAAGTATTATTAGTTTAGCTCTTTGTTTTAGGGAGAAAAAACATCAATAGCCCTTCACAGTTGTCAGTGAACAATCAACACTCTCCTATTGTCATGATGCTTGTTTAGCTTAATCATAATGCAGAGATTTCTTAACTAATGTTGAGAGAGAAATTTACCTGAAGCCGGTTGAGAACATATGTATATTTTCCCCATAGCTCTGGCCGACTCTCAACTAGTGACAGATCCAAGATGCATCGAACACACCAAACTCCAAAACTCACAACAAGTGATGCCCGCCAAATACAATCATCTCCGCACTTAGGAATGTTTAAAGGAAAAGAAGAATTTGTCTCCTCATCCCGCTGGACCAAATCGAACATATTAGTGGAGGAATAGTACTGAATTTCACTAGAATATAATTTATGAAAATCATCAATGCCACGTCCCCGCACACTTTTCTCATTGAGAGCAACTTGATTAATGAGTTCCTCATCAGAACCACCATTTGGTCTGAAGAGCCAATCTGATCCTTCCAAGTTCAGTAGACTCTGGATACAAAATCTAAGAGAGTGAAGTAACTTGGATTCTGATTCTGAATAAGAGAAAATTTCTCTAGGGGCGAGTCTTGGTTTTTCGGCGATTATTCTTTTTCTTGTCTGGTCTCCATCCATCACTCCAGACAGTCGTTCAAATGGTTGTGTAGACCAAAGTGATTTGACATCCTGGTTCATGCTTGACTGAAGCGAAAAGACATTGCCATGGAGTTTGGGTGGGGAAATTTGATCAAATGCTAATGGGATTCCAGTCCTAGATAAAATGTTATTGTAGTGTGAATTTTCCAAGGTCATCTGACCCAAAGATGATATGGGGCCTATGGGCTTCTTCATCTCGCTTAACAAGGAATTCCTACAAGCAGAAATAACAGCAGAAATATCTGGAGAACTATGGTATTTCTTTGTGTAAACAGAAGACCCAACACTACCGCTTGGTGGTTCAATCAAGGAGTGGTCATAGTAAGATGATTCAAGCATTCCTCTGTTGGCTCTTAGTGCTATTGGACTCTGCAAACCAGACGATCCAACAAAGCCTAGTCCACTCTGTCTATGAGCATATAAGAGGGAATCTCTAAGGCTTGGAACACGTGGGGAAACAGATTTGATAGTAGTTTGAGGTTGAGAAGTATACGAGGATAAATAATTTCTCCCTGCCCCATTTCCTTTCAAATGAGATGCTATCTGGTACCCATGTATTGTTGCAGGCTGGAAATCCCTATCCTCAGAATACTTTGGCATATGGAAACTAGAGTAAGGTCTTTGTATAGGTTCACGTAGATTGCCAGAGGATCTTTGCAAAAGAGTATTTTCCAGATGCACGTCATGGGACGAAGGTGTAATTCCCATAAAATTCAAACTGGACAAACTCCTTCCAGTGGGAGAGTTATAGCTCATTGAATATGCCACTTTGGTATCAATTCCCAATAAAACATTGTACTTCTTCCGCATTGCTTCTTGTGTTAGGTTCCCATGAAAATCAAAAAGGCACCCCCAGAACTCATCCAAGATCACTGCCAATTGACGCCGAGATCCACGGCCCAATCCAGACAATCTTGATAAGCTCCTGTAGTCACTATCAAGACTTTTTCCTTCAGCACTTTGAGCAGATGGGTTCACAGAATACACTCCAGTAATAGGCTTTGAAAAGGATTCCTCAAGTTCCAAAGTCCATTCACTACTTTTATCCGTGTAATCAGCTTCTATAGAAACATCCCTTAGTATTTGCCCTTTATCGAACTTATCTAAGACACTAGGATCAGACAAATTATCACTAGATGTCTCATGCACAATTTCCAAATCAGTATCAGGAAAGGATTTAGCTTTCATTGCATGATCCACTAAAGAAGTATAATGAGCGGTATCTTTGAGAACAGGCACAGGTTGAAGAAATTGATCTTCAGTATGTATAGGTGCGTCCAGCGGATGAAGATGAACCTCGACAACTAATTTATCCTGCTGGTTTCCCATAGAATTTCCCAAAGCAGGTTCCAGTACAGCCAATTGATTTTCTTCAGATGATATTTTGCGGTGATCAATATCTTCTGTACCCCAAGTTAATTCATGCCGATATTTTTGAACATTGGAGGTCCATAATTTCGTTTCCGGTCCACCACTTTCAGAATTCAGTGGTGTAATTGCCACATGCAGTGTAGAAACAATTGAAGTACAAGAAATAAGCAGAATCACAGAATTAAAAACTGCCCCAATGCTTCCTGTAGCTCCTCCAATGTTGTTAACCCAGCTACTATTCCCCAATAACATGTCTTTTATGAAGATGATATTTGAAGCAAAAATCCCAAAAAAGGCAAACAGAGCCAATATTTTCATATGCAATGAGAGTTTAAAGGATCCCATTAGCGAACTGGATGATGCAACTCTAAAAAGAGAAACCACGGAAGATGGAAGAAGCATAGCCTGTACGATTTGGCAACAAATAAACAACTGATATATCCCCGCAGGACCAGCACATTTTGCACAGCAGAAAGCTAGAACAATTGAAAGAGATTTAACTAAGAGATGATGAACCCATGAAGAGATCTTTGCACCAAAAAGATAAGGTAAGATTAGTCGCCCTCCAACATTGCAAGTTAGAGAAGTAATTTGACTAGAGAAGAGAAGGACCAGAAAAATTGCTACAGGTGCAATAGGAGTCCTAAAAACCTGCAGAAGAAAACCAAAAATACAGAAGTTATCAGCATGCAAGTCAATGATGAATGAAGTGTTACTTGCCCCGCACATTTTTCTCAGGATAGCAGTATAAATAATTTGTACTGATATAGTGATATATTGGAAAAATAAAAGAAGCTGCAAGCAGGGTAACAAATATGCTAAACATTTTACATGAACACGTCACAGCACAACTTGGAAAGCTTTCTTATTCAATTTTTTAATCAATAAATGGTGAACCAACATTTTGTAAACAGTAAACCAATGTTCTTGCAGAAGTCCATAAGGAGATCAGTACAAATGGATGAGATACTATCTGCAATATTGCATCAATCTAATTGTGATTCTCCAATAGGACAATCCTAACGTGAAAAAGAAATGACTTAGTGTGCAAATGACCAAGCAGAATAAGAATGTCATCTTCCATTTTTGAAAGATGACAGTACTATCTGGATAACAGCATCAATCTAGTTGTGATTCTCCGATAGAACAACCCTAATGTGAAAAAGAAATGACTGTGTAATGACCATGCAGAAATAAGAATGGTCATCTTCCATTTTTGAAAGATAGGTCAGACAGGGAGTTACTTTTGTGGTGTTGATAAAAGATATTTGAAAAGAACAATAACGTTGGGATTTCCAATGAGGAAGAATTGAATTATTAATAAGCGTTGTACGGTTTTAGTTGAAAAAGGCACCTTGAACTACATCCAAAGTTTATTTAAGCTCCACACCGCGAATAATTAAAACATAAATCCATTTCACTTTGATCATACAATGAAAGAACTCTTTTCTACTGTTTTGCACATAGTGCATTGTAATCAGATTAAACTTTCTGCTGTGCATGCCTTAGTTCAATGTCATAGTACCAACAACCTGCCACTATTACATTGGATATTATTTTCAGTTTATGATTCCAATCGTGCAGGATATTTCAACGTCATTCTTTAAATTTAGACAACCCTAGGATTAACTGGCATTTATAAAAGGGCAGTTCTTGTAAAACATTAGTCCTAAGAGTTCACATTCAAATACCAAGCAGCAGATCCAATTTTCTTAATTTGCAGCTGATATTATAAGTAATATTGTAAGCCAACTTGATGGCCTACTTCTTGTAAAACAATAATGCTAGAGTATGTTCTCATTCAGATACCAAGCAGCAGGTCCAATTTTCTTAATTTGCAGCTGATACTATAAGTTCCATTGTAAATCAAGTTGACTACCTGTTTATGGTCTTTGTATATATAATTCTGTTTTTTTTTTTCAGTAGCAACTAGAACAGATGTCCAGTGACAATACTGAGAACTTTCAAAATTCAGTCTTAATGAAAAGATGAAACAGCTTATTATCATATACTCCTGGGGGAAATAGCTTATGAAAACATTGGAATTTAACAAGCATATATATTACAAAAAAAAAAAAAAAGGGAAAAAAATAAAGCTGAGAAAGATGTGAGGTGAATAACCTGATCCATAAGCAAAGAAACATCTTGAAAGCTGAACATCACATTTGTTCTGCTAAAAACAATTGCTGCTGAACTCATCAGTGTATAATTTACCAGAAAGATGCTGGTAAAAATGAAGATGATTGCAAAAAAGTGGTCATTAAACAAGGCACCCGTCGAAGCATTGAGGAATGTCTCTTTTTGCTGAACACAAGTAGATTGATATTCAACATTTGGAACATTCAAATAAATACTTCTATTGGTTAGTGAAAGAAACTCAGGAAGAATAATAGAAACCAGGCTCATATGGTTGCAAGAAATACAATCCTCAGAAATATGACTGCGAACAAAAACTAAAAAAACTGAATCATGCTGATTATACCGAGAAACTATTTTCAAATCAATCTTAGCAGCACGCACTATACAACCATACCAACTTACTACAGAAGAACTCCACAGTAGAATGGTTCTCTCTTTTTTCTTCAGACCATTACTAAATCCTTCCTACATAAGATGACATTCTCTGTGTTGTAGATTTTGCTGTTATTACATATATTAGACACCTATAGGGCGCTAAAGACCCATTATACAAGGTTGCATGTGCTCGTTTGAGCAAAGGTGTGAAATTCAAAAAGTATAAGAACAACATATACAGGGTTTAAAATACAGGCTCCAAAACCAATCAGTCCCGGATCAGAGCAGTTTCACAAGGGTGCCAGCTTGTGCTGCACAGCATAGGACGGCATAGGTCAGCCCTTGAACAGCTGCTCATGGCCATCTCTAACCAATGCAAGGAATGCCCCTCTCAGGTGGCCAACATGAACTCTAGCATCAACAGGAACCATGCCACCATCAGAGAAGAACAGCACCTTGACGGCCATGCAATGTAAGGCTTGCATAATGTGTTTCAACCTACAACCAACACCGAAGTGTATCGTGAGGTGATGGAGAAGAAGTCACGGCCAACGTGTATGGTCATGAACACCCTCCACTTTCAAGGTAAGTAGTGAAGCTTGATAAAATTGAGCAAGTCGTCAATCCAAAGGAACATCTCCTGCAGCTCCTTTAGCTATCCCTGACCTCCTATGAGTTCTCCAGCAGATTGTTGATGTTGTCATATGCACATAGGATGTACATCAATGAGGTTGACTTGTGGGAAAGGAGCAGGGACCATATGGACATGGCTGATGTGAGGGCCGATCGGGATTGGCTCAGCAACTAAACTTATAATCTCTCATTTAAAAAAGGAAAAAAATTGACCTTTTCACCTACAATTTACTGTTTGTCCATTACTTCTCCCCAAGTTTGAAAGGTAGCATTTGACGTGGTTTTAGGATCTGTTGGCTACCTCATTGAATCCACTCCCCTCTGGAAGTGTTCCAAGTAAACTAGGGATATGGAAGTCTGTAAGCTCTCATCCACCCCTTTCCATGGATTTGAAATCCCTCCTCTCAAGTAAGCAAGCCCTTAAGGTCACCATTTGCAGTCCTTTTCATCTACTGCTTATGGCAGAAGTAACATGGTATGTAGACTTTAGTCCAACAACTTCACCCATCTGGTTCAAGTTGGTTACAATCAATATTCCTTTGCTCCTGTTGGATTCTTGACTATGTCTGATTGTTTATCACACTTTTCCATCGATTTACAATTTTCCAACAAAGATTGGATAAGTATCAAACAATATAGTTCAGAACAATGAAGACTGAAAACCATTAGGCTCAATCTTCTTTTACACAATGGATAAGAACACTACTGGAATATGGATCGAATACAACTTCACAGACAACACCCAGCCATAAATTCAGTTAGTTGAATAGATCTCTACATGTAAATTATGCCATAGATATGTGTGTTTATAACCAACTCTATCAACTATTGTTTTCTTTAGCACACTAATCCTGGACTACTGTTCATGTTAATTTTCAGATTGTCATCCTGAAGAAGGATGAAAAAATTAAGCAATTTCTAACCAAAAATAAGTTGAAGTAAGCTGATATAGCTGCAATAAATAAATAAAAGTTGCATACAAAGAATAGCAGGAGCAGTACACAACGAACAAATGACCAAATCCTAGAAACCTTTACCTGCACAATTTCAGAGTGAATGTAGAAATTATGCGCCATTATGTTTGCACCAAGAAGAGCTACTAATAAATATGAACTCTCCCCACTCAGCTTCGGAAAAAGTACATCATTTACAATTGGAATTTCAGGTTGACTGATTAGTACTCCAAAAACATAAAATAGCAAAGAAAACCCTGCTATAATTGTGTATATTGCTTCACCAAAAAATTTTCCCTGCACCTCAACCAGCATGTATAAGCAGTGAGCTTAACCAACTCCATTTCTGCATGAAATTGATGATGGAAGAAGGATAGGATAAAATTACCAGTAAGATGACAAGAGGCAGGAAAACAGCACCCAGTGTAGCCAAACAAATAGAGGTTGCTAGGTCAACACCCATTAAAAGGTTGATCCCATTTGCAATTCCTAGTATCTGATCAAGCAAAATTTCTTTTTAAAATGGCTCACCCATGGAAAAGAAATTTACTTGTAATATTTGGGATGATAAAAGATAGAAAGAGGAATCTATCAAATAGCACATTAAGTACCATAGTTAGTTCAGAAGTAATCATGGACAGTGCAACTTGAACCCCCAATATCATGCATGTCAATCTGGAATATTCCTCGCTACAAATCTTTTGCGAAATCACCAAACACAGATGTTAGAATATAATTCAATTTTGCTACAGAGGATGAAGACATTAGTGAGACAATTAAATCAAAATTGAAACCAAATTTGCCAATTGGTTACATATCAATCTGGAACTTATACGTGCACATCATATTCAAGATTACAGTGAGAGGACAGTTCTGGCTCCAAGGAATTCCAATAAGGCTTTTTGTGATATTATTATGTTTACTTTGATTTAAAACTTACAGATCATAACATTAAGTTGGAAATACAACCTTCCATCATAAGAATGCTGCATCACCAAAACTGATGTAGCATCATTTTCCACAAAAAAAACAAAGTATATCAAATAACAGACACAAACAGGTTTTGGAAAAGACTTAAAACTACTATAACCAAACGACTACAAAATTTAGTACCTGGGCAAGATTCTTTCGTGTGACCACGCCAACACAGGTTGCAAGGTATTGGCAAAAAATGGCAGTTAAGTTGAAGAAGAGCACAAACAACATGAGATCATATCCAAATTGGATCCCACTCTCCACAGCTACCACCCACTTTCCAAGGTCAATGTATCCCACAGATATTGCAAGTACAGGCCAAATAGAAGGAAGTAGATGAGATGCTATATGCCCTTCTGTTTCCATGGCTTCAAAAACATACAAAGTAGAAGTGCTGATTTGCTATATCACCAACTGGGAAAAAACACTTTCACATGGATCAAATTTCGATCAACAGCAGTAACTTGACAAAGATCCACAAATTACATGCATCATCTAGCTGAAATTCAAAAAAATCACCACAGCTTTTTTATCGATCCAATGGAGAAAACAATAAGCTTGGGTGAAGCCATCCACTACATTCAGAAGCGTAGAAGGCAAAAACCATGACCTTGTAAACCTAAGGATATTCTTCAAATACTTTCTTATACAGCAATACAATTGCCTTGATGTCAGTCGTTAATATCACATCACCTCTAAACCAGACAGAAGCAAAAAAACTTAACAAAGCTCCTGTAAACAAATGAAAATCCAATCCCAAGGATGTCTTCACTACATGGCGTGATCCCAAACAACGACTTGGACAGGAGCAAAGAAGATGGATTGAGGAAGCTGCACCTTCTTCCTTACATATGGCTTGACGGTGTTGTGCAAAGCAGATTATCAGAATGTGCAAATGCACATAAGTGTCAATCAAGCAAGCTTCAGGCCAGCAGCCTATGAAACAGCCTATATATATTTAGACCTAAAAGCCCATTTCAAATATCCCATTTTCTTCTAATCACCTGCGATCATTGCCAAAAAAACATGTAAAATTTTTAAATGGTAACATAAGAAACATATTGTCTAAGACTTAATCTAAAGCCATGAATTCACTAACTCAATAAAAAAGAACAATTATACCAAATATGGAAGTTTGTACAGATAACAAACACATCTAGTAGATGAGAACTTCTTAAATAAGTAGCCAAGTGAATGCTGCCAACAAATATGAAATGAGGTAAAGCGTGTACTAATATAAATCAGTCAAAACAAATCCACCTTCACATGGTACCCCAAACTCCTCCACTTGTATAAAAGCATATGCACCCCAGTAAAACCTCTCATTTTAATATTTATTTTTCAGACTCAGTCTCCTAGGTAAATGAATAGCAACGAACAGATTCTAAACTCAAAATAGGATTTTGAAGTTCAATCCTAATGATTCCGCTGAAATCGCATTAAAGAACAGATCGTTCGTACACGAAATCCGTCTTGCCGCAAATTGACTCCCAAGCTCGAAGAATCCCCCTGAGCAGCCACTCCAATGAGGCAAAAGAAATCCACGAAACAACAAAAGCGCACAATTAAGACAGAGAGAAGAAAGATCCCGGAAAAAAAGAATCACATCCCTCGATATCGATTCCTATGGATTTCTGATCCTTGGTTAGAAGAAAAAAAAACAAAATTGTACCTTGAGCTCACTTAAGACCCAGATTCTCGTCCGTAGCCACCATTATCGATCCACTCTTGCTATGTCGCCTCAAATCGGGAGAAGCAGAGGAGTAGGAGAATCGTCTGCTCCTTTTTCTCTTGGTTTTTTAATTTCACACCACGCATCTTCTTCTTTTCCCGTTATTTTTTATCCACGTTTTTTACCTGCGTTATGATTGCTTTACATGGATGGACCCCAAGTGGGTACCACAGGTTATGTGTGGCTAATCCTGATAAAGTGTCGCTTTTGCTCAAGTGTTAGAGAACTCAATAATCGAGTCCCATCCAGCTACGGCTCTACCTCAAGGAACAACAGGACCCACAGTGGGGCCCATATGCCTAACCAATAAGAGCATATTACGCTTTCTGGGTGAAATTACGGACGCGAAGATGTCAATATAAAGCATCCGTCTTTGACGCCAGTAGCTAAAATATATTCAACGCCGTTTACGTTAAAGGGATCCACCCGTGCTTATCTTATCTCACTGGGACCCATACTTAAATCCAATAGAAGTACGGGCTCCTTGTGGGTCTGATAAATCAGTGCGCAACTCAGTTCTCGTATTAACGCCGTGTAATGGCGACCACCTTATTGGTTGGGCGAGGCGATGAATAAGCGACCATTCGCATTAACCTATGCGAGCAATCCGAATAATATAAATACACCTGCTCGTCGTAATTTACATCTTCTATTTTAATATCATTACGTCTTTGTGTTTCAGTATCGATCGGACCATCCTGACATTTTTGAGATGTATATAATATTCTCGTGATGTGCACAGTATCATTGAGATATAATTTGGATCATCTAATTGATATTGAAACACGAGAATACAGTGATATTGGGACAGAAAATCCGAACTGCTAATTGAGCACCCAAGTTGCTCTCCATTTCACCATTGTTAATGTCGGTGTTGATATTGTATTTAGTATCCGTAAATTTGATATAAAAAAATTAATATTTATATTGTACTAAAATTTTGATATATTAAAAATTAATATATTAAATTTTTTATTTGTATAAATTTTATATTGTTTATAATAAAATTTCATTGAAATATTAAATTTCATACTTATTAAACTTTTTAATATATAAATAATATTGATATAATTTAATATATTTTAATATGGTATGTGTGGTATATTAAAAAATTAATATTTTTCAGAGGATGGTTAATAAATAATAAATTTATAAAATATTTCCTTATTGTTTTGTAATAATGAAGATAAAAAAAAACATTTTTTTGGAGAGTGTTCTTATGATGCTAAAGGATCACAGGTCAAATCCATAAAGTAGTTAAGGTTACACGGTTGACTAAAATAAGTTTAGATCATGCAAAGATTGTGCAATAATTTATCAATGAGCACATCTAAATTTTTAAATTGATCGTAAGGTATATAATACTTTAGTATTTATTAAAGGGCACACTCAATTATATATATTTTCCATTATATTCTTTCTTATAAATTTAACTTTTTATCTTTCTTCTCTTTTCTCTCTTTTATGAATGTAATCTTTCTTCTCTTTCCTCTCCTCTCTTTCCTTTCTTTTTTACATGCATGCATGTATCATATGGCTCTGATATGCAAATCATATCAGGCCCACAACATTTAGAGTTTAGCTGATTCTTTCAATAACATTTTAACACCTTCAGAGAAGCAGAAATAAGCATTGAAAGACACTATTATACTCTTTACAATCACAGAAACCCACAAGACCTGAAATTATTACAATCTAAGGTCTCTAGGTCAACCAGTGAATTTTGATCAAAACTCATTGATAGACTTAGACAGGCCGATTTAACACATTTCATGTCCTATGGATTTACAAGGTTGCAAGGAGCCCAACGGTACCCCTATTGATTTTTTCGGTTTCTCTAGAGGTATTAAAATATTATCGAAAGAATCAACCTTGATATGAAACTATATCAGACCCACGGTTCATATTAGGCCCACGTTGGATTGATTCTTCTAATAATATTTTAC
>JBAMIB010000061.1:5757147-5770234 GCA_037177415.1 Kaempferia rotunda | reverse complement strand
ACGCTGCGTGGTAGCCGGCAGGGATCCCTCCCCTTGACTATGACACAGGGAGATGAGAGCTTCGGCTCCCCCACTCTATTTGGGGTAGGCGGATAGGTGTACTCCGACAACATCCTGTCCACTCGGTCACTCATTAGGAGCAGTGACGGCAGAGTGCACAGTGGTCAGAGCCCTACCTAGTCGACCTCCCATTGTGTGGAGGTGGCTGACTGGCGTTAGGGGTGACCCATGTCATTATGCATCATATACATATTATATGATTGCATTTATCTATGTGTGATTGCTGCACTTTGATTACTGCACTTTGGTGGGTTGCATATGCTTGACATGCATACAGGAGACATTATGTATATGATCTGTCAACCATATATCCTTTTGCTTGGATTGTCTCTTTTGTCAGGATAGGAGATTCTGGTACGTACAATACTTTCATGTTTCCAGTTTTGCATATCTGCTGATATTCGCTGAGTTCTTGAACTCACACCGTTGACATTATTCTATCTCAAGTTAAAGCTGTCAGGAGAGTCCAGCTGTCAGTCCTCCCTGTCGAGACTGTTCCTAGTGTGGTATTTGGTTTGTAGTTTCCGTTGTGTCATTTAAGAATTTTGTTTTTAGATTTTGTGTTATTCTTGTTCTCGTGGATTACTTCTGTGTTTTTGGGTGGCCTACCCATGGATCTTTCGTTGCTATGTTTTTCGTGTGTGGTGATATATATTTATTTATTTTCGATGTTTTCTTTTCATCAGTAGTGGAGTAGGTTTTAGATAATTGCGTGATTGTGTTTAAATTTTCTGATACATATATATAACTGCATGGTTGTGAATGTTCCTTTTCTTATTTTGTTCCGGCCGTGTTGGTCGAGGGGTGAAATGTATGTATTTTGGTTTCATATTGTCACCGATATAGGGGAGATACTACCGGATTTTCGTCCGGCAGGGACCCTCTCGGGGTGTGACAATCGATCTCCAATAACTTGTCTTCTTTGGTTAAGATTGCCTTCATCTTCATTTTCCATAATGAGAAATTGTTCCCATTAAACTTCTCTATTTCAAACTTTAGTGTCATTACTACTGTTGCCTCTTCTCCACTAAGTGAAATCGTTGTACTAAATAAGGTACAAACCTCGTTCTGATACCACTGTTATAAAGTTGTGGCACAAAGCACACACTTTTAGCAAAAATAGAAATGAGAATTAAAGAAGATAATAAACACCAAGGATTTATGTGGAAAAAGCTTCAAGCAAATCTAAGCTAAAAAACCACGGACAAACTGTAGAAGAATCTCACTATAAAAAAGATTACAACATCTCTGCTACCTCGAGTAGAAATGACAAGAGGAGAGACAAAGTACTTATAAGAAACCTTGTCTACACCTAATTCTCTCTAATACTCTCCCACTCTCTCTCTATTTCTTTACTTAACAATGGATGATACAAGATTAGACTTCAATACATATTTATACTCTTTAAGTAATCTTGTGGTCAATATAATCTCCTACTTTCCAAGAAGTCAAAACTGAATTATATTTTTCTATGTAGCCATAAAGGAATTGTGAATTCCAAAGTGATTTTTCTTCTTAATAGCTGTATTAGTTCCAAGTCATAAGCATTTAAGATTACAAATGTGACTTTATTATCACATTTAAGACTCGTCAGTGCTTCTCCTACCGACAATACCTATTTTCTCTAATTCTCTCCCCCTCTTATGCTGATAGTGATGCCTCTATGAACCTGAATCGACAACGACTCAATTCAATAAGGTTAAATGGACTGCAATCTCATAACAACAAAATTAGACGTGAAATGTCTAGATCTCTTATGTCTGCATCTCCATTGATTGGCCATTGCAGAACTGTACAACAATCATTGATCCTCCAAGCTGCCTCTGAAGGAATGTTGGTGACCTGCCTTGTCCCTTCTACTGAAGCCATACAATTCTCTATAAAGCAATTGATCCAAGTTGACCAGAACAACAGGCATTTAGGGAGTGTTCAACATATTCTGCATGGTATAAACACATCAGGCTCATTACTGACTGGAGGAAAGAGCAGTCGATCGCTATTAGTAAATAGAAGTGACTACAATAAATTTGCAAATTTTGTTGGTCCGACTGTGTCACCCAAAATATGTTAAAAAAATTGAGCATAATAAGAAGACATATGTAATATATTTTAGAAAATAGTAGAGTATTTAAAAAAAATATTAAGGGATAGAGTAGGGTATGATGTTTATTGAATTCCACATGTTCACTGTTCTATGCAAACTGGCACGGCACAAGAACCTAATCTAAATTAATTAGAATATTTATTTTGACACCTCATATATCTTACACTCTCTAAAACCTTCCTAAGGAATGTAAATTTAAAAGAATCTAAATATCTTTGGGTTATCAGTGGATTTGGGTCAAACCCACTTATATCTCATTTTAAATAATCAACAGTTGAGACTAACCGTGACTATGAGTTAGTTGGATTACTTAATAGCATATTTGAAAATTTTGAGGCTGAGGGATAAATAGACAATATTAGCTAAGTATCTAGTGCACTCAGCTTCCTCAAGGAAAACTAAAAATAGATATAGAAATGCCCTAGAGCGCAACGGTTATACCTTCTAAATAGCTAATCAGATATCTGAAGATCGAATGTTAGCTACGTCGCACTATAATAATTTTACTCGGGCATGTTTAATTGAAGATTATTATTGATAAATGATGGAGCATACCCCCTCATCTCAACAAATGAGAGATATATTTCAGAATGTATTATCCTAAAAAAAATTCCCAAAATGAGTATTCCAACTGTTAAACCAAACAACATCATGTTAATTTTTATTTGAAACGATGAGGCACTGCCAATGACCAAAACCGACGAACATATAAAAGACCGAACAAAAGAGAATCACACAGATTGAATTCCAATAAACACCCAAAAAAATGGCTATAGAGCTGCTAAACAATCAAATCTATTTACAATCCAAGTTCCAAATTCATTCAATTGTAACATTTAAATTGAGTCTAAATCTCATATGATGATAAAATGTTCGAGTCAAAAGGTGCAACCCCCCTGATGAACATGTCCAGTATTTCAGAGTTTGAAATAAAAAACAGAATATAGTTCATAGAATACGCTGGCACACGGCTTCTTAATGTAACAACAGGAACAATGACATAACCTCCTCATTATCATAATGAGAACAATTCAGCTTAAGCTATCATAGGATCAAGAAGCCGAGCAAGAACATAATCTACAGCTCAGCTAGACATTAAATAGGAGGTGGTGGTGGCCGGGGAGGTTGCCCTTGCATCTGTTGTCCAGTAAAGCCTGGCAAAGCAGGCTGAGCCTGAGCACCTAGTGTGAAATTAGCCATTGCGCTACCGCCCAGAGGAGGTGGTATTGATCTTGGTGGACCATTTGCTACTGGTGGAGGTGGAGGCGGAGGTTGGGATCCAACCATAGGTGGTGGAGGTGGTGGTGGCACCCTTGGCAGGTTAGCACCTGGAGCAGGTGCAGTAGGAGGTGGTGCCTGAGGTGGTGGTGGCGGCGGCACTTGAGGTGGCGGCGGCAATGGCCTTGAAGGATCACCAGGAGCTGTCATGCCATTAGCAACTGGGGCAGGAGTAGCCTGTGGTTTTGTAGTTTCTGGAGGTTTTATCTTGAAATATAGTTGCAGCTGTTCAAAAAATAAGTTAAATAATTTGATAGTAGATCAAATTACTAGAGCAAAAAAGAGGATGTAAAACAAAAGAAATCAGATCAATTTAAAATCTAACCGTGAACATTTTTAGGTCTGGATCCCAATGAGAAAAGAACTTTGATGTTGATTTATCAATTTCTGTGCTAGGAACCTGGCAAGGGCCAACCAAAGTTCAGTAAAGTTGTAAAAGAATGGAATTTTGTTAAACAAGAAACAACCTTGAAGGAAATGGTCTCATATGGATCAGCAGCAAATAGCAGATACTGGTATCGCTTATCACATACTTCAATTCTCTGTCGACAACAGACTATGAGCACAGAATCATGTTTGCCAAATAGAACTGAACACAACTACACTAAAAGTTAGAGAAAAGGTAAATTAATCGGTTTCTAACACTTGCCTGCTCAAAGGAGGACATAAACCTGTGCCTTGGCTTGCAGTTGTCTTCAATTTCAGGATACTCTATCTGCAGAAAATGGTGATTTAGGATTGAGGGAAGGAGGAACAATAGCCAGGGGCTTGAACAAATATGTTGGAATAGGGTAAATTCTTTGGACATTGAATGCAATAAATTGAGGTTTAGAAAGGTCAGATTAATTTTGAACTTATCAGGCGAATCAACCAACTTTTCACTAATTTCAGTAAAAAAAAATGTCATTCACATCATTCAGCCTCCAATTTAGTTCTAATTTTCAATCAATTAAACAATAAATAATGAGTATTAACTTAATTAAATACTGCAGCACAATTTCCACTCATCATCTAAAAAATTCAATCTCCAAATAAGCAAGATTCAATTAATTAATTAGCTGTGATGAAAAAAGATAATAGGCAAAATTATGGACAAATTAGTTAAGTATAGAGGCTATATATATACATAGTTTTTAATCTTCTTTATTAAATAATGTTACAAACGTAAATCCTCTCCAATGGTTGGTGTTTTCCCCCAGCCCCCTTCTGGGGGAGACTGAAGGTTTGATATCACAGCACAACCTTGGCACACTCATCCACCATTCCATCTTGCCTCGAAAACCTCATTTAATCCCATCCTCTTCTCTCTGCATCTCAGTCTACAGGCAATCAAAAAGGGGGGAAAAAAAATAGACAGACTTGCAGATATTGAAATGGAAACATCCTTCAATCCTTTATCTATAAGATGGCAATTACATATTTGTTTGTCTCATCCAACATCTCTCTTTCATTATCTGATTATCTTCTTTATCTCGAATAGGCATCTTCTCCATATCCCTCAAGTACTATGAGACTTTAGTCAAACTTTCAAGTGCCATGGGTATCTACTCAATCTCTCTCGTGTTATTAATCTCTCCTCTCAAGAATAGAACCTAAAGCCTAATTTATCTCTTTCATTTTGGAGCCATCTCAATTTGTAATTCCATAATCACAAACATTAGAATCTTGTGACATCTTCTATTAGAGGGAAATAAGGAGTATCTAATCAAGTCTTTTGCACATCATCACCAACTCCAGCCAATCTACTCTCAAAGATTGGACCAGAACATCATGTTCACAAGCTTCTAAAATGCAACAGTAACGTATAAATCTTGTGATCTTTGTACAGAATCTTCTCGTTCTATTTCCATTTATGATATCTTTTTTTATTTAGTATAACAAGTGGGGCATAGATAACATCTATAATCCAAAGAGTGTCAGAAATAACAGGAAGCATTATTTATTAACTAGTTAGCAGCATTATAAGAAATCATAAGCTATACCAAAATCACATACTAAACCGAAGGATTTTGCCTACTCCATTTGACGAGTTAATGCAGAAAAAGAAATGGTTCATGCATTCATACTCTTTAACACGTTAGTAATCCCCTTCCATCAATGTTCATTATTACACTGCAAGCAAGCAGTTCATGTTTGACAAGGTAGTATATGCAAATAACTATTAGGGTGTGTTTGGTTCAGGGTAATCAACGATTACCTTGGTTATCCATCCAAAGTTAACAAAGGGTATCAACAAAACCTTATTCGGTTTAAGTAATCAGCGATTCCCGAGTCATAATGCATGTCTGACACGTCAGCAATTTGGGCATACAACCAGGAATCAGAAAACCTCGGAGAAGTGGAGGTTTTTCTTGATTCCGAGGTTAAGTAATTTTTTGGACAAAATTAACCCCTAATATTTACCCATTAAGACAAAAATAACCACAGATCAATCAAATATTAATTTGTCACTCAGGAATCTGTGTAATTAATATATTATATTATATTAATAATAATATAATATATTAATATATTAATAATTAATATCATTAATATATTATTATCATATTAAAAATATTATTATTATTATTATTATTATCATATTAAAAATATTATTATTATTATTATCATATTAACAATATTAATATATTAATAATATTATTAATAATATTTTATTTTTAAAAATTAATCAAATAAAAATTTATAAAAATATCCAAGATTGAACTAACGGTGATATAATAAATCTTAAACTAAGTCATACACTAAAACTTAAAAACAAATAAATTTTAATTGTATTAATTAAATTTAAATCAAACAATATAAATTATATTTTATTCTTCATAATCTTAATTATAGAATTATTTAATAATTACATAATTAAAGTTATTTATGGTCACTCTAACCAAACGCATTTATATTCTTCTGCACGACCAGATAAACCCCTTTCAATCCAGCTCTGAACCGGTCGGATTTGGCCGGGGCAGGTTGCGGGTCGTATGCAGAATTGTTAGGGACATGCACTCGAACGCGACAGAAGATCTGGCCGGAAGAGAAGAGGTGAGCGGCGACGGAAACCATGATCGGGGTGGGAAAGATCAAGCACTACACCAACCTACTCGAGAAACCCCTCAGCAGAGGCCGGCAGGAGGTATGAATTGCTTCTCCACCCCGACCCTCTCGACCTTTCTTCTTCTTCACCGGATTTGTGATTGATGTTAGGTTCTTTTTGCCGTCACTGCAGATTTCTTAAGGGTTACTGACATCTGTTCGGATATTTGAGAAGTTGTTACTCCTGATTTTCGTTATTGCAGTTATTTTTTGATGGATTATAAGACATTTTCATCGGTTCCTGTTGAAACCAAGTCTGTGCCTCAAAGTCGAAAACTATTTTGTTGTCGTTGGATCCATCTTAATAACTATTCTTATTAATTGATTCCTCGATATTGGATTTTTTTTTTATGGTTTTAAGGTTGCCCCGACTGATGTCTGAATTTAGCGTACCGATACTGGTAAATGCTACTGGTTCAGAAAACAAATAAAATTATTGGCTTTCGGGATAATTACGAGATTGTATGGTTTATACATATTGCTAAACGGAGATTATTTTGCAGGTCAGTTTGAGCGCATTTACGTTCTTGTTCTCCGAGTTGGTGCAGTACAACCAGACACAAGTTGATAATATCGCTGAGTTGGAAAGAAGGTATTGCTAGATTAGAGTTATTGGGATAGCAAGTTGGTTTAATAGGTGTAGCTCATGACGCTTAGGTTCATCATGTGAATTGATTTAAAAGATGAAAATTCTTTGAACTCTTAGTTGTTTTTTTTACCTCTTTTGCTTAGGTTGCAGTTGAGTTTGAAGTCTACATTGAGATTTGAAGGTCTAAGTGTGTTGTACAGGGTGTAGAGCTGATCTTGCCATTTTGAATTAACTCATAGTTTACTGATTTCAATTAAGATTGTGAATTATGATGATGCATATTACAAGTTTGAATACTTATGCATTGACGTTCTACTTAGTAATTGATTGTGTTAGTACAAATCTGTGATTTTTCTTGCATGACCTTATTAATTGTCATAAATAATGCTACGATATGTAAATATTCTTAGACATCTACTCAGTCTCTAGGACTCAAACAAGCAAGTGCCACACAACATGGAATCAGCTATGACATCTGTAGAATTAGTGACGTGTCTTTAACATGCACATCATTAGGGTTTAGTTTACATAGATGGATAACAAATAAGTGGAAGGGGAGGTGAGAGACTGCGTCACAGAAATGCATATAAGTGATCCCTAATGTATGTGTAATTTTGTGATGCTTTCCCTTGCTTCTTCCTCTCCCTCCTCACCCATTTATCTTTCCATACAAGCAAACCAAGGCTGAAAAATTAACTCTAAGAAATGTTGTAGGCTTGAAGATGCAGGCTATGCTGTTGGAGCAAGAGTTCTTGAACTTCTTTGTCATAGAGAAAAGGTATAAGTTGTTCTTGGGAGAATTGTGATGCTTTATTACAAGGAGAATTGTAATACAATGTTTAACAACAAAGTTTTTATATAACTTATTTTGATATCAAGTTGTAGCGACAGGACATTATTTTCGAACCATATGAACACTCAATATTAATCAACATGCACCACATCTTGTAGATTATTTTATTCATTTCTTTGTTTTTTTTTGTGAGCACCATTGTCAACATGTATTATAAACTAATTTCTAACATAAACTTAATAGGTCACTATGTACTTTGACTAGAGATATGTGTGTGATGTTTCTTTAGCTTACTTGCCATGTATTGCTTCGTTGACATAAGATGATATTTCTAAGGAACTCATGCAATGCCATCTATAATTTTTTTAATCCCAACTTAAAATAGTTGCATACAATTATGGATATCCAAGTATATCGAATCCAAATTTAAATATAAAAAATTTATACAAAGCTTAATGAAGTATGTTGGAAAACAAGATTTTGTAACTCAATACATACCCGAAAATTAGGCTAAATATATTTCAGAAATCATGGGATCATGATTCTACAAATTATTGGATATAATACTGTACCTAGTTTCTATAAAAGGTTGAGTTTTTTTTATAAAAGTCTGTCAGTTTATGAAGAATAAGTCGTCGTGATGTCAATTTATAAGAATGGATTTGTATATGAGTTTTGAGTTAATACGATTTTCAATTTCCAGCATGGTTTCATAATCACAGTCAAAATTTGGTGATTCAGTCTTAATACTAGTTATCCTTTTATTTTTCATCATCTTCAAGTTTCAGTACCTGCCCTCTTCTATGAATCATTCGCACTTTGAAACTTGACAGCGCGAGAAATCGACTAGGGCAAGGCATTGGCCAAGAGGATCACCAACAAGCCTGAGGACATCCAACTCACTTGTTGGATACCGAGAGAGAAGGCTTGAGAGCTGTTTGATTTGTTGCATCATCAACGAGCAATAACTTGCTTTTCATGGAGTTTTTCTTTGATTTATAGGCGGTGGTGTTTGCTATGTAGTTGTAGGAAACTAAAGCATGTGCATGTTGAAATTTTCATATATTTATGGTAATCAACATATTGCAAATTTCTTTTCACTTCATCATCACATATGGTTTCCTTCACTACATCCTCCACACATCTATTGTCATCTTCATTTTTTATCGTTTTGTTCCACCATCATCATTAATTCTCTATTATCATCCATTCTCAAATCCTAACCTCTCACCATTTTGGGTTTCTTTCGGCTTTTATTGCTAATTTTTCCTAATTTCCTTTTACCAACCTTTGCAACTAGATTCCTTTCTTTAATCCTTATCATTGGTGGATTATCTTTATTGCTGGACATTCATCGCCAATTTTTCCTTGTTTTCTCTTATTAATTTTTATACTCAGATTTCTTTCTCTAGTCTTCATTATTCACAATATATCTTTGTTGCTCAACCTATATTATGGATTTTTCTCTTCACCAATTTTACTACAACTTTTGACTTATAAAAGTGTCAGAATTTGTAAAAGCGCAATTGAGAAGCTTAGATATTTTATTAGTAATCTTGATAAGCCTTTAGGTATGATGTGCGTAGATTATATATATATTTTAGGCATTTATTGATGCAGTATAATCTATGTTTATTGCACCTTATTTTATTATATTATTATCATTATTATGTCATACTTCCACTTCATTTGTTCGGAGGTATGCTCTTTGGCATGCTTTTATTGACAGAACGCGATATGGAGCAAAAATAGATAAAGAATGCATGGTGCAGCCTCTTTCGGAAATCAACATGAAGGACTTGGTAGAATGGTTGACAATCCACCTATTCTACACGGGGATATTTTTCTCAAATAAGACTTTATTGGATTCAGCTGCAGGTGCTTTGATAAACAAAGGCATGGACGAAGTATACGATTTTATTGATGAGGTGGCATAAAATCTTAATGATTGGTCAAGTAAAAGCTGGATGATAAGTTCCAAAGGAATCCTAGGAGTGCAGACCATGAATGTCAATTTGAACGCCAAATAAGAATCTTTGCAACCGCTCGAGAATGTTGAAAAATAGATATAAGATGTCATCAAGTTACAAAATGAGAGGTTCAGTCAGTTGGAGGCTAAGATAGAAGATTAAATTCACAATTCATTAGACCTCGACTACAACTCTCAGAACTTCAGGAGAATTCTTTTTTCCATAACAAATCTGATTCACAACTCGATAAGTCTTCCATATGATTAATAATAAAATCAGATAACCTCAACTTCGCCATTCCAATAGGGGTCTATAAGCCACCGGTATCGTTTACTCAATTTCTCAAGGTGAAATTTCCACAACAAACTATTATAGACACATTTGAATGTATTGCTATGCCTTGGGGAACCTAGATATGAACACGGAGATTAAGGTCATAGAGCCATTACTTGAAGAAATTAAAGTTTGGTTGAGGTGACGCTTGTTGATACTAATTGTAGTGATGTTGATCATCATGAAATTTCAGATGATATTATTGAAACTTTGAACCACTTGATGAGGTGGTGGATGGAAGTGTAGGGACTTGTATTGACTCTATTTGTTAATTCAACCACTTGACACTAAAGATGTTGTGGGACTTGAACTTGATAATATTGGAAGTGTAGGGACTTATGTCTAGTCGCATAACCTCTTGAAGGAGTAACTAACAAGGAGCCCACATTCTCTTTTCTAGAACATCCAATCAATATTTTCAAAGAAATAATGGCGGTAGGCAAGGTGGCAAGGTGTCTACCTCAACTTGTAGGATCCCACTGCAGCAGTGGATGTTGTAACTGAATCATCTCCAATCACCTAGAAATACTTTCAAGGAGACAAAGATAGAGGGAGTAGTGCTTCATAATAATAATCCCATGATGATAACTCTCTCCACATTATGGGCAATTGGAAAGATAGTTTGAAAGTATCTTACTCCAACCAGAGCAGGGTTTAAATGAGCCTAATAAGGGGTCGAGCTAACGACCTAAAACAAGTGATTCTTTGGATACAACCCAAGTTCTTTCTCTTGTTTTTGTTTAAAATTTTCTTTTCTTTTCTTTTTCCTTACCCTAACCTCTCTACTTAGTTTTTCTTGCCTATCTTCTTGTTGTAGGATTCAATGTTGTAGAGGAATGAAAATACAAGATAGAGGGGTATCTTCATCACATATATGTCTCAACCATTTAGAGCTCTTCACTTGGTAACTTCTCTAACTTCAAAACCTCCTCCATATTACACTTGTAGTTATTACACTTGTAGTTTTCATTGGGACAATAAAATATTTAAGTCTGGGTGTATTGGGTTTAGATTAGTTTTTGTCATATTTCTTTTTGCATAATAATTTTTCTAGTTGCATCATATATCACGTCATGATTGTTTGTTTCTTAATGCAAAAATACTAGCACGCTTGTTCTAGATTTCACATGGCTATTGTGACTTATGGTGCTAGTATGTTTAGTGATATATCTTTTCCTACCCATGTTAGCATGAAGTGAACAATATTTTACTGTAAGAGTTTGAGTGTTGACTTTGTTTTCTTGATGGTAGATAACTCTAAAAGTAGTCATGATTAATAGAACTATATTACTACTCATGTTTCTAAAGTAATATCTCAATTATATTTTAGTTACTAGAGATTCTTGGAGCATGACAACTCATTTGGAAAAAATCAAAATCCTTGTAGTTGTTTTTATTTTAGTGCTACATCATACAAGCGTTGTTCTAAACAAAAAAGTGGAATTAGAGATATAAAATAGTTGTCATAAGTGAAAATTAATAATTTACTCCTTTGAGGCTCAGTTAGGTTAATGGAAATAAATGTTATGTTCAAATAATTTTTGTATCTTGCCCACTAATGAAATTATTTCATAGGCCACTAGGGATTATAATGTACTATTTAGCCACAAGAGTCTAGATTCTAGATTTTTGATAAGTAAAGGTTTAAGTTGGGTGTAATGTACGTAGATATATATGTTTTTAGGCATTGATTGATCACACATCTACTTGTATTTCAGGAGTATAATCTATGTTTATTACACCTTATTTCATTATTATGTCATACTACCACTTCTTTTGTTCGGAGGTCTACTCTTTGCATGTTTTTATTGGTAGGACACGATATGAAGTGAAAATGAATAAAGAATGCATGGTGTAGCCTCCTTCGAAAATCAGCATTGGCAAGCCGTCCCACTCCCCACACCGGTGCACGCGGCTAGGCCGTGCCCTGAGGCATGGCCGTGCCCTGAGGCATGATCGTGCCTCACCCTTCAGAGCTCCACACGACCCGGTCGTGCCCAGAAGCATGGTCGTATGCCCTCTAAGCCGTGCCATTAGGCATAGTTGTGCCTTGAGGCATGTCTATGTGGCGGAAGAGGCAGGGGACACCCCTTATCTATAAAAGGGAAATTTTCTCCCTTTTTGCATTATCTTGGTTTTGGGGCTCGCCCCTTTCCTTGGAGAAGAGTTTTCCTCTCTAGGGGAAACCCTAGAGCCAACATCCCCATTGATCTTGACGATCTGTCCACCTCTGGAGCAAGGAGATTCTCCCAAAAACATCGGCTTCATCTCGATAAGCTTTCTTTTCTCTCCTCTCTGCGATTGGAGGTGTGGGAAGCTATTATTCATGTCTTTTTGTTGTTTATTCGTTGTTTTGGAGTAAATCTTCGAATTCTAGGATGTAGGGATTAATTATGATGTGATGTGGGTGTATGAACTATATATTTGCTTATTTTCTTGTTTAATGATGTTTATGACTTGTTCTATTTGTATTGTGCCTTATACATGTTTGACGAAATGTAAGTGTGGTGTATGCATAGGGATTGTGGTGGATTGGTCACCTTGTAGAGGAGAAATGCGAGATTGTATGATCGTATGGTCATGTGATAGAGAGTATCACTTTAAACGGACTTTGTAGGACGATCCTCTTGAAAAGAGGGCATTTCACTATAAAGGGATTAACTTATTAGAGCTTTAGTTTCCCAGTTTAATACTAGGAAATAACTTATGTAATCTAGAAATTATATGACAAGCCCTTGGTGAAGTTAGAAAATAATTGAGATATCGCTAGATCGTGGGGTGGTATCCTATAACCGGTCTTTCTATAGTTACTTCTTTATTTAATGATTGGAAATTGATGTAAACTCTCCCGTGCGATCTTTGCGGGGTCATAT
>JBAMIB010000061.1:5697602-5712625 GCA_037177415.1 Kaempferia rotunda | reverse complement strand
ATTATTATTATTATTATTAGTATTATTATTATTATTATTATTATTATTATTATTAAATGATTTTTAATATATATTTTAAAATTTATTATTTATGCAATATTTTAAGTAAAATTAAGGTTACAATGAGATTTTATTTATTTATTATTTTATTTTATTTTATAGGAACAATTGATTGGCAGATATCTCCCTTGTGTGAGGTGACGCTGAAAGTTGTAGCATTTTAAATGCTCTTCCTCACTTTCCTCTCCTCCTCCACAACAAGAATAGTGCTAAACAGGTAGAGGTTTCAGATCCGGCGTTCGCCGTCTGCAGGTAGCTCTCCCTTCTTCTTCTCTTAGATCTCTCTTTGCCGATCTCGTCCTGCCAAGTATTGATATGTTTCGTGTGGTTTTTTGCACCGTCTGGATCCTACTTATCACTGCGCCTGGTTTGGGTTCTTCGTTTGATTTTTTTTTTTTTTTTTGCTTTTTGCTTCTGGATTCGAGACTCTGTGCCGTCTCCGGGAAGATGCCGGAATCGCTGATGAATCGGTTGTTGCTGTGAATTTTGTGTGATTGATCTGACATTTTTTTTTCTGTGTTGTTATTACGATCGGTGTAGGGTTCGCGGTCTTTGTGGATTTAAAGAAGCGAAGTTATGGCGTCAAGACGACTGATTAATCCCTCTCGACGCGCTTCCGATAGCGGAAGCATTCCGCTCGTCGGCTCACTGCATCAGAAGTCGCGGAGTTCGCCCCTTTTATCCATCGGATTGGTTGTTGTGGTGCGTCTTTTAGATTGTGGGTGTCAATTGCTTCATCAGTCGATGAAAATGCACTATTTGGATTCTACAAACTTTTTGATGCATTATTTTTTCTCCGTTTTGTGAAATTTTAGGCTGCCTTTTTTCTCATTGGTTACTCGTTAAGAGGTTCAGGTACGTAAGAATCTTGTGTTTAAATATAAACTGAACCAGATGCTTGATTCGGTGAAAAGCAGTTGTTTTCTTTATTTCTATTATTGGAGTATTCCATTTTTGTTATTTTACCAATTAAACTCAACTAAATATTGTCGTTTAAGGTGGATTTGTCAGTGAGAAGGAAGCCATAAGTATTGGGCAAGGTACGTATCATATTTTTTTGAAGATTATTGTTGATGAAGATAAATTTCTTTTCGGACTCGTGATTATTGATGAATCTTGTCTGGAGTTGCTTTATCTTATTATTGTCCTACTGCTACTTAAATTGTTGGTTTTGAGTAACTTCAATCGATTAAACTAGGTGTGTTGTTTTTTTACCCCTCATTTCCCCTTTGTGCCAAGGTTTCAAATGCACTGTCTACTATTTCACAAAACCACTTTCAGCAACTTAATGATGATTGCCTTAACGAACTAAGCTGCTTACTGACTAAAGAGCATTTTGTTAAATCAGATCTCCTTTATTTAGATCCTTGAAGATTGTCCTTCGTCAATGCATGATTGGATCTGATCTAAGAATTGAGGATAGTTTGAAAATTATGTGTAACTAAAGATAAATGGATCTGATCAAGACACTGTTGCTGCATTCCAATTTCAAATAAAGAAACTAAAGAAAAGAGAGAATTGATGGGAAAACTTGAGAAACTAGTTCATGCAATCACTAGGAAACTTTCTAGTTGTCTCAGAACCTTGTGAAGATCAGGAAAGAAGAGATGAAGAGATATGTTCTGTTAGAAATGGACAAACAAGAACATGTAAACCATAAATTCTTTCATTCTTGGAAACATTGGTGGAATATTTTCATTTCATTATCTTATTCATGGTCCTAAAATATTTTATTGAACATAAAAATTCAAGTTCTATAAATTGTTTAGTCGATGTTTTGGTTGCCACATTTTATTTGTAGATGATGTTATGGAAATTGATGAGTGTAAATAAATTAAGCTCAATTTTTGAATTATGGAGAAACTTTAAAAACAAAATATTTATGTTGTGTAGTGGAGATTGAACATTGACATATGGTTTCAATAATATAAATGAAAAGAGAAGGTGTCTGCTACCAAGTTGGTAAAGTGGAAGAACAAACTTAACTTGGTTCAAAATCCACTCTTAATGATGATTTCAGAGGAATTAGGGTGTCTTGATGATTATAACATGTTGATGATGCTCTGATTTTATCTGGATAATATATACTATAACCATTGAATTAACCAAGTATACAAAGATTCATTTGAATGCTCTTTTTTGTTTAATATTATTCAAAATTCTATGTCCACAGGTGTTTCTTGCTCGTTGGATGTTATACAGGCTATACCTATTCTCAAGAAAGCTTATGGAGATAGCATGAGGAAGGTTTTGCATGTAGGTCCTGACTCTTGTGCAGTTGTTTCAAAATTGTTAAAAGAAGACTCTGAAGCTTGGGGCGTGGAACCATACGATTTAGAAGATACAGATAGTAGCTGCAAGAGCCTCGTGCGCAAAGGTTTCGTGCGCGTAGCTGACATCAAGTTTCCCCTACCATACCGACCAAAATCATTTTCCCTTGTTATTGTTTCTGATTCATTGGATTATCTGTCTTCCAAGTACCTCAACAAGACCCTTCCAGATCTTGCCAGAGTATCAGCAGATGGTCTAGTCATATTTGCTGGTACTACTTGCTTCATTACTACCTTTCCTCACTAACACTGTTTTTTTGTGATGTTTTTTTTCCGTATTTATTTTATTGAATGAGAAACCACCTCCAGATGACCTTATAATCCCATTTTGGGCACAGAAGTAACTATTTGTTCTAAAACGAAGAATCACATTGAATAGCTAAATGGGTTAGATTGTATTACCTTTAAGGTTGGCCGTTGGCATCCACTTAGTTATTATATACTGGAAACTGGTTGTGCATGTCCATATGAGTATGCAAATATTTATATTTTTCATGTTAGTATTTTGGCTGGTTTCATTCATATGCGACACTAGTTTTGTGCATGACTTTGTTATTCTTGTATGATTAAAACAGACTCCTGTTCTGCTGAAATAGAACAGATTGGTGCATGACTTTTTCAGTTTCCCATAAAGATCTAGCTTGTTAATGCAAGTGCTCATCTTTCTATTATTCTCTATTTTTTGAAAAAATCTTCTCTTTCTCATTTTAGTCCACAATTTCTGCAGGCTATCCAGGCAAACAAAGAGCCAAGGTTTCAGAGCTGGCAAAATTTGGAAGACCTGTATGTTCTTCAACTAAATGTGCATTTCTGTTGTCATTCTATTATTATTTATTACTGCAAGAAAGTCAATATTAGACAGAATGTGGTAAAACAAGGTTAATAATCTCACTTTCTGTTTTTTGTTGGTAGTTGTATGCTCATCTATCAAACATAATCTTCTTATTTTCCCACTATTTTAGCATTCTTAATAAGTACTAGGACCTCTGCATTTTTATTTTGCTGATCAGTTCCAATATTTTTCTGAATTGATTGGCACGGTAGTAGTTGAGTGAACATTGATTCCGGTTTTGCTCGTTTGTAGTTGTTTTTGTTTTAGTGTTTTTGTTCTCTATTTATGTCTGAAATGGATTCTTATATATAGATATATATGTGTATTATTTATTTGCCAATTTCTTCAAGTAGCTTAAATAGAACTCAAGATATCCACTATGCCACATAAAATAGAACTCAAGATTATTACTCTTTCTGACATCTCAAGTAAATTTGTAGGCCAAACTTAGGAGTTCATCCTGGTGGATTCGATATTTTGTCCAGACTGGTTTACAAGAGAATGAAATGGCTATAAAGAAGTTCGAGGAAGCTTCAGTAAAAAATTCGTACAAACCAAGCTGCCAAATTTTTCACGTCACTTCCTAGAAAGATTGAGCTTTTAAAAGCTCCCATTTATTGGAACAGACATTGTTTTGTAGCCCCATATGTAACGAACTTTAATTTCTCAGTAGTGTTGATTTACGCTACCACTTAATCCTATAAAATTTTTTCCTATAGAAAATCGACGGTGTCCCTATAAATACTTTTTAATATGTACAGGCGAACTAGAATTTCTTCTGGTACCATTCTGTAAGTGATTGTTGTTTTAACGTTGCGTTGTTTTGGTTGATGAAAGTTTTCCGTGATCATATTGTTTTGTTTCTCATTATTTTTCGGATCTGTGTGCGTGGATCAAGTGAAGCTTGTTATATCTCCCATGAGCATGGCTGAGCTGGTACTCATAGGTTCATTTTCTTAGGTAATAAATTATTTGTATTCATTCCACTTTGGCTTGTTTATTTGTGGTAACGGATTTAAAAATTGAGGAAAGTTTTCCATAGGGAAAGTTTTTAACTATTTATTTCACGAGGAAAAATGGATTAGTCATCCTTTTTGCTGTGTACTTGTTATCAAATAACTATCCATGGATTATTTTTTTTGAGTTTTTTTCATCAGCCCAAATTGGATGAAAAGCTATGTACTCTAACGGATAACTAATAAAAGGTTTGAATCTTAGCTACGCTGTATTACAAAGGATTTTTTCCTCTCACTTCCTAATGTATCATAGTGACTGATGGTAAATTTTGGTAGAATATCAGACTGGTCATCAGGATTAATCGGTTGAGCTAGATGCCAATTTGGAAGAACAAGAGCTTATAGAAACCAAACAGCTTGCAGAAACAAGAGGCTCAGATTGCCACTCGCGTTTCAGTTCCTGTCCGGTACTATTGGAGTGTCCTTTGAAATCAAGCCAACTACTATTGAAGAGGAGCAGGTGAAATTCATGCCGATCAGTCCTCAGTATGTGGAGGAAGCTGATGTTATCCAGGCTAAGGCTTTCAAATCCGGCGTCATTGATTGGGGATTGCTCGAGAGATTGAAGTATCATCAGAAATGTGTGGTTCATGGGCGAAGCAATAGACCTAAATTAATCAAGAACAAGTCTCCAGTGCTTATACATTTGACACATCCACACAACACACTAGAGGAAAGGCTTGTCTCAAATCTGAAAGCTTTGGTTTTCTTGATAACAAAATGAAACAGCTAACTGTAGATGAACATTTTGAACAATTGAATGATTCTAGAAGAGCTTCAACCATAAATTCTTTTGAACAGGATAAACATGTTGCTGATAGTCATATATATATATATACACACACACACCACACACACAATGATTCCTGTTCAGAATAACTTCCAATCGTCTCTGTAATATTTCAGCTGCCACACGTGACACATCAGAGATTCGGGCCACTAGATTGCAAATTGGAAAGGAGTTCCACGATTATCCTCATAATCAAGGTTTAACAGATTGTTTGTGGCAGCTACATCACGGCAACATACAGATTCATCTATGTTTTGAGTCTTGTTTTTATGACACCATTTTAATGGAAGGAAATAATTGTGACACCAGTTTGTCGATGACAAAACCATTGATGAATCTCCTTGCCTTTCCAGCTCATGTCCTTTCCCTGGTGTCAGTCTCAGCAGAGCATCTAATACTTTATAAGCTGAAACTGAGGTATCAACTGCAAAATCAAAAAAGCCCAGATTGGTAGCCAGAAGCAAATTTCTCAAAATAGTCTCCAGCATTTTTTTAATCCTTGCACGTAAAGAAGAAAAAAACAGTAGACGTGATGTTTAAAGGATGGTTCCTCTCCCGTAAAGCAGAAAACAGTGAATGTCAAGTTATAAGGTGAGGTGGAATCCATTGAAGATGGTATTTGACCCTTTGCTGATGCCTAATTTCCTCTTCACCTGCTCAGAGTTATTTTATGTATGAAAATGAAACAGATCTGATGTCTAAAACAACATATACTTCAAATGACGAATCCTGTTGAAAACAAAGATTACTCACAATGACAATCATGATGCTAAAATTAGGAAAGCTATTCTTCAAATTCCCTTGAAAAATGGAGTGCTTCTGTTTATGTTCTCATCCTTGCATGGAGATATTCTTGCAACAACAGTGACAAGGCAAAATGGCGTGCACACAAGTATGATTTCGAGTGCACTCACTTGTACAAGCACTGGTTGGTATCTAATATCATTGGCAGGATGAATTCTTTGCTGCACTCCAGCAACCTCAGTGATTCTTTTGAAGAGAGAGGAAGACTGTGTACAAGGTGATCGGGACAGTAGTAACTCAGATCTATGCATTATGGTAATTCTACTTCCAGTGGAATTCATGGTCCTTCAATTGATGGCAAACCTCCACCTATGATCCAAAGATGGAAACCAGGAGGAAAATGTAACCGAGGGACTGTTCTAACCAACAACTTCCATGGGTGCAGCAGCTCAACACTGGGGAACAGTGGTCGACTAAAGCTGTTCCTTCAATATCCAATTTGTTTCCGTTGTTGGATCAATTGTTGTTAGACTTGAAAAAAGTTCCTCCACCTTTTTTCAAATAATGGTGTGGCTTTTCTCAGGCAAATGCTCATCACGCCTTCCACATGATCTCGTCTTTCAGTTCATGCATTTAAGCTTTTGCAATTTGCTTAGCAGCTCTGCACTGCTGGGGCCCTGCCATTCATTCTGCTGCGCCAAGAAAGTTGTCACTATAAAAGATCTCTTCCCATTAGTCATCAACTTCGCTGCTCCCCTCTGTCTCCTGTCGGGGGAGCGTAGTTGTCTCTAAATCATTGAGGGTGGAGGAGGTAAATTAATGAGGAAACATGCTTTATGACATTTTTTCTGATCCTGATTTGTCTACGTGGACTTGTCATAGTCTAAGTAGTGCATGTATGAAAAAAATTGGTTTTTTTATAAAACGGTGTAGATAAAATTTTAAAATTATTAAATTATATAGGAAAGTTTATAAATAATTAAATTATGTATCCACTTCTATTTTATCCTTGTTATTATTCTTAGTCGACTGATTTTTTTAACTAGTCGAATCTATTTTATTTTTTAGACTGTTTTGATAAATTTATATTAAAAAATCATTACTTTCAATATATTTAATCAAATGAATATTTGATAGCATTTTTAAAATTAAAAGAACTAAACAAACACATAGAACTTGCCCTAATTTAAGTAGGGGCATGTATGGAAAAAAATGAACCCTATTTCTATTCTTAGTCGATTGATTTTTTTTAACTAATCGAATCTATTTTACTTTTTTAGACGGTTTTGATCAATTCATATTAAAAAAATCATTACTTTCAATATATTTAGTCAAATTAATATTTGATAATATTTTTAAAATTAAAAGAACTAGACAAACACATAGGACTTGTCCTAATTTAAGTAGGAGCATATATGGAAAAAAAATAAACCCTATTACTATTCTTAGTCGATTGATTTTTTAACTATCGAATCTATTTTATTTTTAGATGATTTTGATCTATTCATATTAAAAAATTATTACTCTAAATATATTTAGTTTAATTAATATTTGATAGTATTTTTAAAATTAAAAGAAATAGATGAACGCATAGGACTTATCCTAATTTAAATAAGGGCATGTATAGATAAAATGAAATTACGTTCCATCTTCATGCAATGCTTTTACTTTGTATACTCTAATTTTTGGTAGGTTAATTTCCACTTAATTAGCTTACTATGCAATTGAGAGTCAGAATAGAAATTTGAGGCATGGTAAATGCCAACAAAAAACATTGGTCATATTTGTATTGTAATTGTCATCGTGATATGATGTACAACTTAGTATTAATTTGTGTATAGGAACTATTAAAGGTTATCAAATAGTTTTGAACACAGACCTTGCTTGCTCTTGGAGGGTATGGAGAATTCTAGTCTGTAGTTGTTTCGATTTGTGGATTTCAGGCTCATTAAATAATTTAGACCTTAAATTATTTGATGAATCAACATTGTGATATTGATCATTTAAGACTTTATTTATGCCCTCGGATGGGTATAGTTGATACTTACATAAGTGATTATTTCAATAGATTTTAGAATCTATTCCCAGTGGATGCAAATATGACTCATTGGATGTCTGACCTCCCTTATGCAAAGGGTCACTGTGCTATGACAAAATATCCTCGTAATTTGCCTGTCTATATCTAACTGAGGTGTTATGCGTCTATGACTCATTGAGAAATTAGGACTTCCGGATTAATTCCGAGTGCCCCAACTCACTTCCGGACGACCCAACTCACTTAGTGATATGTGGCGATTATAGACAGTGAGTTAGATATCATATCAAAATCATAAAATCATACATACAAATACTCCCAAGCGTGATTCCATCTGTGACTATGTTCGTGACTCACTCATACTTTCGGACACCCAGTTCACTTTTAGGCGCCCTCGTACACACAGTCAAGTATAAAAATCTGCACATTACACAGTGCACGACTATGCACGCGCAAGATATCACTTCTTTCATTTATTTTTTTAAAAAAATAATAATAATTTCTTAAATATAAACCCCAAATATATTATTATACCCCATAAATGTCAGATCAGATCTCCTAGTCCACAATCTCTGGTCCTCTCCTGGTCCGCAATTAGAAGGATCGTTGGATCAGATCAGGGATCCATGTATTGGTCCCTCTTGATATGATCCAATGGTCCTCCTAATTTGGACAAGGAGGGGACCATAAAAAGCGAACCAGAGGATCTGCACTCCATAAATGAAGTACTATACTCCATAAACGTATAATTTTTTTTATTTTTAATTTTTTTTAACTTGATCACTATATTCTAATTGGGAAGTCTGAACCCTATAGGTAAATCTTAAAATTTAAACATTAAATATATTACTATACCCCGTAAATATATTACTATACTATGTAAACGCATAATTTTTTTATTTTAATTTTTTTAACTTCAATACTATAACCTAATTGAGAAACTTGAATCTAAGAGGTAAAATCTTAAAAAAAATTAGCATGAATACTATAACCCAATTGGAAAAATTTGAACTATAAGAATATGGAATTTTAAAAAATTATATTAATTTAAAATTTAAAAAATGCATTACTTTGCTGATATCTTGCGGCCACACATAGTCGCGTACTGTGTGGCGTGTATTGACCATTATATATATATATATAGCAAAATCTTAGCATGCACACCGGCGTGGGCTACTCTCACGCGCAAGGACGCCCTCCATGAAGCGCCCTCCCGCCTTGCGTGTGAGAGTCACCCACGCACGCGCGAGGCGGGAGGGCACCCTCCATTCATGGAGGGCGACCTCGCGCGTGAGAGTAGCCCACGTGGGTGTGCACATATAGGTGTGCAAGCTAAGATTATATATTATTAAGGGTTTGAGTTTTAGAAACCTTAGCTTTCCTCTCTCCTCGCCCTCTTTTTGCCTCCAC
Organism: Kaempferia rotunda; assembly: GCA_037177415.1. Taxonomy (NCBI): domain Eukaryota; kingdom Viridiplantae; phylum Streptophyta; class Magnoliopsida; order Zingiberales; family Zingiberaceae; genus Kaempferia; species Kaempferia rotunda. Next base: position 5,703,408 of record JBAMIB010000061.1, on the reverse strand, counting down.
CAACCACCAAAGAAGAAAAAAAGGAGTTTATCTTTTCAAGCTTCCTCGCTTCTTCTTCCTCCTCTTAGATCGCATTGCCTCCACGCTTCACTGAACATGGTGTGGATACTAATAGAGGCAAGGTTCGAGAACGTCGTTATATGTCATTCCCATATACGCATCATCCCTAAGGTACACTTAAAATAATTGTTATTCATTAAAAGTTTTATTTTACGATCTTGTCTATATGAGATGTATCTTACATGCGTTAGTGTGTTATAATAAAAGTTGTTTTATTATTGTATTATTTTTGTTTATGTTGCATGTTTGCGAAACATGTTAAACACACATCATATTAGGCGTCCCAATAGTAGCATAATCGTATTTCGACATAATCGTAAAAATGTTTTACAAATCGTAGTTGGTCATAATTTATTTTCTAAATTTTTTTCAAAATTTTATTATGAATTTTTATTTTTAAAAAGTTTCCTAATTTGATAAGAAACTCCATTTGGAAAGTTTTGAAATAATTTAGGAAATTGTATTTTTGAAAATATTCTATAAAAATAAATTTAATAATAATTTATTTTCTATTTTTTTAAAATTATATTACAAATTTTTTATTTTGAAAAGTTTCTTAATTTGTTAGAAAATTCTATTTTTGAAAAGTTTCTTAAAATTAAAAAAAATTATAAAAATAAATTCAGTCATAATTTGTTTTTTGAAAAATTTCTAATTTTTATTACGGATTTTCATTTTTAGAAAGTGTCCTAATTTATTAGGAAATTCTATTTTTTTAAAATTTCTTAGAAATTTTAAAAACTATTTTATAAAAATAAATTTAGAAAGTTTAAATTTTGAAAGATTTTAAATTTATTAAGAAAAATTCTAATGTTTAAAAGCTTTATAATTATTAGAAAATTAAATTTTAAAATTAATTTCTTAATTTAATTAAAGAAATCTTGATTTATGAAATAAAATTTTAAGACATATTTTATTTTTAGATAATATTATAATAACTATAAAATTATTCATGCCATATTTTTATATCTAGTAGATGCGTATCATCATTAGTGTCATGCATGTGATTTATGATATCATTTATGTTATGTGTATTATGTATTATATTAATATAAATATCATACGTACAATGTGACATGCATCATTTATATTATGTGTGTAATGTGTATATCATATACATGATGAGGATGTAACCTAAATCCTTTATAAAATATTAAATCTATACCTTCCGTTAATATTATAAAAATTAAAATTTAATTACTTATTTGAGTTATTATGCTTTCATTACTTATTTAAGTTATTATTATATAAAATCTATTCCGAATTTATCTAATTGTTGATTTGTCAGGCCAAATTATCCACTTAAGACTAGTTGGACCGAATGTTTAAGAATATACCGGTTACGAAAAAGAAATTAAAAAAAAAAATCAGAAAGACTGATCCCTCGTAGTAAACACACAGCTTGGCTTTGGGGGTAAGGATCTCGAAAATTCGGAGGGAATATGAGGCGGCGAAAATTTTCCTCGAAGTGCCAAAAATCCTGTACCGCATTGGCTACCTCTCTCATCATTGGTTGGAAGTGCGGGTTCCCTTACTCTTTTTCCGAAACGCTCATGTTGCGGTTGGGTCGCTCATCGATGTGCGACGCACTCTTTTTCCTACAGCGACTTGAAAACTAACCCCCACCCCCGCACACTCATTGTTAATGGGAAACTGCTGGCGGGGTCTACTTTGCCGTCGTTTGGGTCTACTCTCGTGTTCCACATTTTTTAAGTCTGGGAAGTCCTGCGAAAGGCTTCGTTCGCTTCTCCCTTCATCGTCGACGACGCCGAGAGAGATCAGTCGTCCGCCACTGAGTTAGGGTTCCGGCGGGCGTCGCATTGGCTGGCTCCTAACTCCCTTCTCTTCACACTGCTTTTTCCTCCCCTTATTGGGGACTTGGGTTTCCCCGCCTTCGCCCTCGCTACTCAACCGGCGTGTGGCATCCCGGGTACATCCTCTCTTCCTTTGCTCCGCTGGCGATTAAGAGGCGTAGTATGTTGTTTTGGGCTTTAGTGTTCGTCTTAGTCTGGGATTTGTGGTTGTGGTTTCTTCGTGACTGCTATACTGTTTTTAGGGTTCTGATGTAATTAGAACAGTGTTTATTCGTAGTTTGGTGTGGTTTTGGTTTCGTCGTTTTGCTTTACCATGGTAGATTCGTTCCGTTTTGCAGGCTCGGTCGTCCATGTCCTGAATGAGTTAGGGGTTAAGTGTTCCTGACTCTTTAGTGTGAATAACATGGAGATTGGCGCATTCTTATACGAATGCCTTTTCTTTCTAGCAAACTATTGGCTTGCGGTTTGTGCCGGTTTATCTGCGGCCAGTCACATGTGTTTGTTAATCCTGGATGACCTTGAATGCTAATTTTATACACGAAGCCTTTTTTTAAAAAAAAATTATTTATTATTTCGAATGACCCAAGGAGCTTGCTTATAATTTTCTACATTCTTAAATTACACTTGGATGTATAGTTTAACATCAGAGCTCTATATATGCTTTCTGTTTCCACAAACCTTTCTGTGGGCTTATTTTCGTTACCTTTTCATAAGCAATGATATCATCTCTTCATTAGAGTCTAATTGAATCATCCTCGTTTCTCTGTACAGATTTTCTTAAGAAAGTGTTTTCAGTAGTTATGAATTATTTTCTTTGTAATTTTTTAGTGATTTGCTTTCTTAGTTCACGATACATAATGTAACTTTCTATATCTTAACCGATATTATTGTTTCAATGATCCTTGAGAGTAGCTGGACTGCTTTTTTTTGTTCCTCATCTACTAAAGTTTATCAAAACAAGTAAACAGGCATTTGGAAGTTTGGTTATCATTTAGTTTGTGCATTGTGTAAGGTTGCATCATGACATACATATGATTTGGCAGCAGGATTAACATGTTTGATTCACATAATTCTTTTGAAAAATTACTAGGCATTCAAGAATATAAATTTTGGTTTAATAAAATCCATTACTTAGAATTCTAAATATATATTTTTTTAATATTTCGAATATCATCTGTTACTGATTATTTTCTAGTAATGCTCTAATAAAACATGATACTGTGACACTTGATTATCTACTTGATTTTTTTCTTTTTTCTTTTTTCTTTTTTCTTTTTCATTTGCTGAAACAAGAATCATACAAAGTTAAGCTACCACAACTAGGTTAATGAGTCAAATGTTTGACATTCTACTTGCTTGACTATAGATGGTGTGTGGATTCTTTTTATCAAAATGCTACTTCAAAATGACTAACAACAAATTTGGACATGTTTAAGTAGGTGGCATGCCTTCATTCTGAAACTTTAGACTAATAAGCATAATATGTTAGTAATATTTAGATCCTGATTGCAAAATCATGGGATTAATGGAGTCAAAATGGTGAAATTTGGACTCCTTTTGTCAATTTTCCATCAAGATAAACTAACAAAAGCTACTTGAAAATTGAGCTATCTTCTCCTTCTCTAAGAATTCATTGCGGTAAACTGACCATATTGTGACCTCCCGTGCAGGGCAAAGAAAAAGACCAAGGGTTCGTTTTTGAAATAATATTAAATAGAGCTATAAATAAAAAAACATTATATATATATATAATCATTCATTTGCCCCATTTCAGTATTACCGACTGGTTACATAGCTTCACTAGACTTAAGCTTGTTCATGTGGCCCTGATCCTTGAGTTGGATTGTTTCGTTTCTGTTTAATGGTTACTGGTTTTCACTAGCCAATTCACACACAACTTTGCCAACCTTCTGTCCTCACCTTCGAATCTTTCAGAAAAAATAGGGGTTATCTGAGTAAATATGATATCTTATAGATCCTGTTTCTATTTTCCTAGAATTTAATCCATTTATCTAAGCTAAACTTCCCATCTATTACACATCTTATGTGAGGTTCTAGAAGTTTTTGTGTTCCATGATGTGGTTGGGATAAGTTTTGTTACTTCTGTTTTTGTTTGAACTTTTCTTTTCTAGCTGCTTCAATTAGGTATTATAAAGACAAAATAGATTTTTCCTTAGATTCATAGATTCTCTGAGTTCTCTCTCATATGATCTGTGGTACTATTGTGTTTGATTGTGTTTCTTTATAGTTTATTCCAACTGAAGCCTTTGTTTATTTGTTTCCTCCTTGTATTTGGAAGAAAACATTGATTGCCTAAACCATTAGAATGGTCATTGAGCCGTTAAATATTATTTTAGCATTTGTTATTTACCTTTACGACATTTAGCTGATGTCTTTGACCGTGTGGTGTTCATATCTTTCTTTGTGCTTGATTTCTGATGTGTTTAAAATTTCTGAAAATGGTGAAGGTTGATACTGTTGTGGCTTTTAGATAGTGGTGAAGGTGTTAGGGCACCATTTACTTCACTCAGGAAGTAGACAGTGAAAATTTTCCTGAAATACTTACCTATTAAATGGTAAATTCCTTGCAAATCTAGGAGAAATAGAAGACATGGAAAAAGGATCCCAAAGTTGTGAGTATGCTTTGCAAGCCACGGAAAGGAGCATAGGTCAGCAAGGTTGATCCCTATGCTGAATTCATTTAGGTTGTGCTGTGTGTATGGTTGCGTCATGACATCTGCCTTACATATGATTTGGCACTAGGACTGATAAGTTTGATGCATATGAAAGTCTTGTTAAATCACTAGGCATTCAAGATAATAAAGTTTGGTTTAATAAAATCTCCAAAAATTCTCATTAAATTTCCAATATCATTACTTTCTGATTGGTGCAATAGTAGAGTTGCTGCCAATGATTACTTTAATTAATGCTTCTCTAGTAAATTGAGTTATTGAGGAGTCTTGGAGTAATGGTAAAGTTGTTGCCATGTGATCTCGTGGTCACGGGTATGAGTCGTAGAAATATTATCTTGCAATGTAAGTAAAACTTCATATACTAAATCTAATGTGATCCGACCTAGTCCTGGACCGCTCATTGGTGGGAGATTCGTGCATCGAGTTGCCATTTTTAGTAAATTGAGTTATTGTGACACTTGATTATATGCTTGATTTTTTTTTAATTTCTTTTGACTATAGAAACAAGAACAATACTAAATTAAGAATACAACTATGTTAATCAGTCAAATGCCCACAAATTCTACTTGCTTAACTGTAGATAGTGTATTCTTGGGGAAATACATTATTATATCCCTAATTATTCCCACTTATGTTCCTTAAAAATTTTCGTTCTCATTTATATCTCTCATCATTTATTTTTTTTTCCGAATAATATCCCTTCTGGTAAATCCTCCATGAATCTCAAACGGAAATCACATGTGCATACCACGTGACTCTAAAAACTTGAAATTAAACTTGATTCTTACATTCAGTGTAAAAAAAAATCTTAGTTCACTTCAGCGATTCCCCCACCACTCCAATTGGCGAATAAAAGGAGACAACCATAAACCTCGTTTAGCCTCTGTAAGTGTCACTTCTAGTGTGTTTGTGAGTATATATTATAGGTTTTAATTCCTTTGAGAGAAGCTCTTGTTTGGGCATTCTTTGAATCCATTAACCAATTTCGGTGGTGAAGAAGGTGTTTGATAAATTTCGTTGTTTTAATCTGTGGTCTGCGGTGAACATTATAGGCTTCTCTCGAGCACCACACTCCTCATGATCGTGTTCACCATACTAGTTTTGTAGGTATATATTTATAGTTCTGTTTTCTTAATCGAAGACGGTTGATTTAAAACAATGCATTGGTTATAATTTTTTAGTTTGTATAAGCAAGGCCTAGTGGCATAATTCAAAGAATGCTCAGATAAGAGCTTCTCT
>JBAMIB010000061.1:5650883-5662891 GCA_037177415.1 Kaempferia rotunda | reverse complement strand
CAATTAACCATTTCCAGTTCAAAATACCAGTGAATCATTTAAGTTTCAACTATATTGATTTATGCAGTCTACCAAGTACCTAACATCATGCCAAATTCCTAACACCGGTATAGCAAACTCAGAAGTCATAATAGACATTGTGAAAATGCCAAACAATTATAATTTAGCAGAGTCTTAAACTGAGTGTATTATAGCCTAAATTCCATAACTACAACTTAGCAAGAGTTAATTGATCACCAAAACTAACCTACCAATGAAAATGGAAACATGCGCATGACACTTGAACAGGAAAAAAACAAGTGTCTACTTAATCAACTAGTAACCATATTGTAACCTATTGAGCAGTACAAAAAAAAAAAAACAATTGAAACAAAACATGAGCAGTACAAGAACCGATTGAAACAAAACATGAGCAGTACAAGAACCGATTGAAACAAAACATGAGCAACACAAAAACCAATTGAAACAAAGCGTGAGCAATACAAGAACCGACTGAAACAAAACACTTAACATCCAATTCCATCAAAGCAACTAACGTAAGGTGCATAGTAGATGTAACGGTGAATCACGTTCCCAACTCCTACAAATCGATATAATTTTCCAAAATCCTTCCAGAGAAATCTCTTCCGAACCCCTTTCATCAACCTTAATCCAAGAGCAAAGGAAAGAAAACCACAATCAATCCGTACCTAATACCAATCGCGAAAACATCACAGAAACGAAACCAAAATCTGATTCCAAAACTTTCAACCATTCTTGTTTAACCTTGTTCCTCATCCATACCTAAACAAAGAATAGCTACTTGCCTTCCCAGCGGTAGCCCCCGTCCTCGAGGTGTGCCCCTGGTGAAGAGATTGTGATCTCTCCATCGCTCGAAGAAACTTCGCCGCCGAGTCGTGCAGTTCGTCGCCCTCACTTCCGCCTGGTCTCACGCGCGCCGCTAAGTTTCGAGAGAAATGCGAAGCCAACCTAATCCCTCCGCCAGCCAGCCCAATAAGTACCACGGCCCGGACCATTACACCTCTTTAACCCTTATTTCCTTGCCTAACCCAAATTCATTACCTCTCAATCAAGTCACTATTTCTCATTGATCCGTTTAAAACCTAATAGTTATCCCGAAGTTCGTTGAAAACTTTAATATCATTATTTTATCAATCCGGATCACCTTAATTATCATTTCGTGTTCAATGAAATTCCTAACTTAAACTTTCCCGGTTAAGTGAACCTTACATATACAAACTCCAATATTTACACATTGGTATCTACTTTTTTCTGTCTTTGCCTTTCCCTACCTCATGTATGCATATTGACAGGTTAAGCGTGAATTTGATTATTGTTAAATATTCTGCTTCCCCAGGGCTAGAGAGCTTGAGAGTTTAAATAAAGCAAGAAAAAGGCCTCCACTTAGACGTGGTAAACTCTCAGAAACGCTTCCTGTGCCAGAGCACATTCTTAGGCCGCCGTATGTAACCACAAGACTACTACCTGAAATTTCTAAAGAACACCAAATACATGATGAGGAGGGCATTGCTTGCATGAAGGCTGCTGGTGAGCTTGCTGCACGTGTATTAGACTTTGCAGGGACACTAGTAAGAGTAAGTTTGAAGTTTGCAATTTATGGGCTCATTTGAGGTTGCAACCAAAGGAATATAATGTCTATTTCTGATTGCATTACAAAACAAAATATATTTACATATCTCCAAAAATTCTAATTTGTTAATATTGTTTTGACATTCTAATTTGTTATCATCATGCCTCTTAGCTGCTTCACAAATTTAGATATTAGCCATTATTTAAGCAAAGGGCCTAATCATTCTCATTTATTCTATGCATTTCCAGTACACCATCTTTTTAGAAACTAATTTTTAACGGTTTTCAATTACTCTGACTTGTTGATGAATTTTGTTGTATCTTCGCTGTTCTAACCCTGAAGCTCATCAACTGGTCATGTGTGTACTTGTCTATGTGAAATTAGAGTTGACTGCCTTTGGCATTGTAATCATTATGCAACTAGCATATCTTTAACTACAAGCATAGTAGGATGGATACATATCCTACAAAGTTTCTAATTTTATTCAGCAAAGGGTAGTACCTCCAATACAAGAGGAACGGACATAGACCACTACTTTACAATTTGCACATCCATATAAACCCTAGCATCCATGCTTCGTGGGTTTACAAACTCACTATTTAATACAAAGGTCATCAGCATTTGTTTCACCACTCCACAAAGGTGGACCAAAATTGACCACTTAAACTGTTAATGTTTTATACTTTTTATGCACCCTCGTAGTCACTCCAACAAAAGCCATATATTCGTTGCAACAATGACCGATTTATACCTCAATTCTTTCTGTTTCTAGACTTTAGAAATCTCATCCAACTTTACAAGGTGATTCAGGATGCAATCTGTCTGTCTACAAATGCTTTGGATGCTATTGTCGTAGCCTCATCAACTATCTTTTACTGATTGAGATAATCTGGTTCTAGCAATCCATTATAATATGTTGTCTTTTCCAAATTGTTTTCCCCTATTATTATATCCTTTTAATGTAATCATTTGCTTCCTGCCAGCCATCAGTAACTACAGATGAGATTGATAAAGCAGTGCATAAGATGATAATCGAAGCTGGTGCTTATCCTTCTCCTCTTGGATATGGGGGATTTCCAAAAAGTGTTTGTACATCAGTTAATGAATGCATGTGTCATGGAATACCTGATTCTCGACAGTTAGAGGTTACAAAAAAGATTTTCTCAGTATTTCCATTCTCTAAATAAGATTTTCTTATTCATATATTCTGAGATTATCCCTCTTTTGTAGGATGGAGACATAATAAACATAGATGTGACAGTTTACTTGAGTGTATGTTCTTTACTCGATTTCTCATTTTATAATCCATTTTGTTTTAAAGATATAAATGTTTCATCTTGAAAGCTTCAGCCGACCATTCAATTCATTATCTTAATAAATATTGTCATTGTTTGTCTTCTCATTTTATGCAAATATTATGTTTTAAAGTTTTTTGTTTTTGGATTATTAGTTCATTAACATTGGCAATTCCTTGGTTGCATTGGATTAACTTTCAAGCCTGAAAGGTTGAGCTAAAAGAATCAAAAGAGAAATTATTTTCCTCTTATATGTATCTATAGGGAAACTAGCTTAGGTTTACCTATATATGTGCATAGGATCACCTTAGAAGTTGTATATCACATTAATATTTACCACCCTAATTGGTAATAGAAGCAAAATATTAGCTTGCACATTGAATCAACATTATTGGGTCTGCCATTGATAATTTCCAGTTGTTTTGCGATCAAATGACTCTTTATGACATTGCATTGCCATTAAAAGGACATTTATCGTGTCCATTGCGATTAAAAGGATAGCTAGTCCTTAATGGTTGTTTTTTTTTAAAACAAGATCAAAAGTGAAATCATTTGGCCTATATCCAAGATGACGAACCTACTTTTGAGTTTTCCCAAAATGCACATTCTCTGTCTATATATCTAGATCACCCTAGTTTGATGAACTAAAATCTCTTTTTATGTTTATTTTAATAATTCAAGCATTCTCATTTTCAAGAAATATTATACTAGCGAAATTTTGAGTGAGAATTATAAGAAATTGAAATGGATTGTCAACCACCTTTCATCAAAAACTTATTAATGACCCAAATTATCTTATTTTGGCTACAAAATAATACTAGAAGCTTTCTCAGAGTCTTAAGTAGAGTCTTTATGTATTTTTAAGCTAAAAAATTCTTTAATAGTTCATAACATATCATTTTGGCTAAAATCATAGTTATTTAAGGCGTGAGGTGCTCAAAAGTGCATATGTGCTATGGGAACCAAGGCGCTCGAAGTGAGACACACACCTTACCCAAGTAAGTCGCATACGTACGATAGGTGCTCTATCATCTTCCAGACAAATTCAGCCAATGCTCTGCACATTTAGGAGGGCACACTCTGTTTGTGAAGAGTCAGAGTGCCCATTACAATTAGACCGGAATACATAAGAACCTTAAGCCACACAGTTTGCTTCAGTCCCACTCATCTGTGTTAATTGATTTTTATGTTTTTCCTTACCATGTTGCTTCAACCTGCTCTGCACTGCAACCTTTATCTATTTATATATAATGGTTGAGAACATCCTTTTTACTCAAATTGTTCCTTTTTTTTTTTTTTTTCAAAAACACCTAAATACTCAACTTAGGCTCCTTGGAAGCTTCTAGTATAATTTCTAGTGAAAATGATATAATTTTGGGCCTTCAAAAAGTTTGAGCAAAACTCTATGATATAGATGGTGTGTAAGTGTGTTTTAAATAAAAGAAAAAAATGGATTTACATCTCATTCCCATAATTTCACTGCTTTAATCCTTTTCCAAAGACAGTAAGTTTTGGCCACTAAAACAATTGAGAAAGAGAGGGATCAATACATCAAAATAGGGATATTTTGGGTATATAGAGTGAGAAGATTCTTTTTTGAACAAAACAAAATAGGTTGCAGTCTTTGGAATAACATAAAAATTTGCTAGTCTATTTTCTCTTGTATGCATCCATTGACTCATTAACTTGGGATGACTTTCATGGGTGAATAGTATTTTAAAATTTTTGTTTTATATAAATATTTGTCGGTGCTAATTCTTAATAAAGAAATAAAATATTAGCTTGCTTCCTGAATATGTAATGTCTAATAATTCTAAATTTAAATTTCTGCAATCAAGGACATTTACGTCTCTATTTTCAAAATTTTGAGGTCATAATGAGGAATTCTAACATACTTCCACTTGACCTCATTTTCTTTCCACTTAACTCCTGTCCTATGTTTTCTTGATATCTTATCATCCTTCAATTGCTATAATTTCATCCAATATTTTCCTAAATATTTATCTTCTACATTATTGACATTTATGATGGAATTAGTTAATCCTTTCTAGTTTGATTATCAAGAGAATAAAATAAAAAGAAAAAACTCTCAAGTTGAATGATATAGAGATACAAAATATATTGAAGGATTGTTATATTATTAGATAATTGTGAGAATACCTCAAAGATTTTTATAATACAAGAGGATTCCTCTGATGTGCTCAAAGACAAATAAAGGTTAACTAGTAAATAAGGAGGATACAAGAGGAAAATAAGAACTAGAATCCACACTCATACCATGGAGTTTTATAAGGAGGATACAAGAGGATTCCTCTGATGTGCTCATAAGATTTTTTCCTTGTGAGTTTTATATGTAACATCTGTTTTGTTTGTGTTTCAGGGCTACCATGGAGACACTTCAAAAACATTTTTATGTGGAAATGTTGACGAACGCACAAAGAGACTAGTAAAGGTTTTGTTTTGGTCTATTGCACAAATAAGTTATATTATCAATGTTTGCATTGTAATTCGATGCTTTAAATGCTATTGACATGCCAATTTCCTGTGTTTAATCCAAACCAAATTTTAGAAAAATTCTGAAGTGAGAACAATAGTTTTTTTAAGAAAATCATTGGTGCCATTAGACATATCTTCACCTGAATTTGTGTTAAGTCGATTGCAAACTTTGATGATGTGACACAGCCATTGCTCTTACAACCAAGCTGGTGAGGGCCTAAAGTGAGAATATTACTATCTCTCCTATTATTGCCTAAGGTAATTTAATGCCTGCTATATCATTTGCTACTAAAATATTGGAATCCTTATGTTTATGATTTATTTGGACAACATCTTGAATGACACGATCAAATCATTCACCTTTATGCATGTGGTTGTTATATAGCCTGCAATTCACTATTTCAACGGTTTGTTGATTCTGATATCAGTAAATATGTTCCGTATTAGGTGACTGAAGAGTGCTTATATAGAGCCATTTCAATCTGCAAAGATGGTGTTAGCTTTAAAAAGATCGGCAAAAAAATTAGGTATAAATGTTCTAGAAATTTTCATTATTTTTGGGGACCAGATTCTTAGTTTGTTCTTTCTGTATGGTTGCTATTCCATACAGTTACATGTATTTCCTTGTGTTGCCCTTTTACTCGACACAAAGTGTGGCTTAACCTCCTTACAAATAAACTGCTAACTCATGATTCCAACATATATAAAATACTTACTGAAATACAATAACAAAAATATGTCGTTAGTCCCAACTATATCTGAAATTTGGGTTTCATTGATATAGCATATGTGGTCTTTCTTATGTGGAAGGTTCTGTGAATGCTTTCTCAAAGTGGCTTTGAGAATCAAAACACTTTGGATGGAAATATGGTGTTTAAGAAACTCAGTCTAAGATCCTTTTACTTAAATCACTGCATTTCTAAATTCATTTCTTCAATGCAAGCTGGAGGGTGCATTCCAAAAAATGTTTTTTCAAAGTGATTTTTAAATGATTTTAAATGATTTTAAATATTAATATAAAAATTAGATAAATAGTAAAACAATAAATATTAACTAATGTTAGTGGTTAACAATAAATATTGCGATAAAATATCTGTTGTGACTTTAACCGCACAAGCTGATTTGCAAAATCAGTTTGCAGCTAGAAATAATAACTTACTTGCAAAGATATTTTGTATTATAAAATATAATAACATAACATTTCTGAAAATTGATAACAAGATGTAAATGTATTGTAGTGTCACTCAAAGGGGTGGGTGGAAGTGCTTCCAAACTACATTTTTAACCAAATACAATATCACAAAGCTTTTTTTGAGACATATGACGACGTTACCAAACACTTATCTACTTTCACATAATGCACTTTAGTACAAAGTGTTGGTGCAATCGCCTCCAGGGTTTTGAGTGTTTGTTTGAACAATATGTTTAAGGAAATTTGGTCAAGGGTGACCAAATCACAATTGATCGAGTTGAGTGTAGAGTCCAAACAAGTCAAGGTTTACTTGAGGTTGACTTAAAGCTTGGAAGTGAGTAAGAAGTCCAAATAGGAGCAGATACTTGGCAATTGGTGAAAGTCTTAGTTGGGAACCAGACAGTAAAAGTCCTAATGAGACTAGGCAAAGGGAAGTCTTGGTTGAGATCTAGGCAGTGGAAGTCCTAGCAGGGCTAGATAGTGGAAACCTAATTGGAAACTAAGCAATGGAAGTCCTTGCGGGGCTAGGTGGTGGAAGACCAAGTTGGGAACTAGGTTAAGTCTAAGAGGGTCTGCTGGGAGAACACTTGGTAGTGGAAGTCCCGATGGGTTAGCTGTGAGTTGAACACTTGGCAAAGGGAGAGGGAGCTGAACACTTGGCAAAGTCCTGGTGGGCTAGCTGGGAGCTAAACATTTGGCAAAGTCCTGGTGGGCTAGCTGGGAGCTAAACATTTGGCAAAGGGAGAAATCTTGAAGGAGTAAACTCCAAGCAAGTGAACCTAGTAGGTTAGGTAAACTAGGTACTAGGTTTTGCATGTTTGTGTGTTGCTTGCATGTTTGTTTTGTATGAAACAACATTTGAACGAAGGCTTGGGCAGGACCGGTTGGGAACTGGTCCAAGTGTTCTAAGCCATGATCCGATCGATTGGAAGGTAGTTTGGTCGATGTCCTCGGATAAGTTTAGACTGAGCTTCAGACGACTGGAGTCAACTGGGAGGTTAAGACTTAGCTCGTAGAGATCTAATTTGTAGTTGAGTCAGCAGAGGTCCAGGATACTGAAGGGAGGTCTAGTCAACCGGAACAGTGCCAATGGAGCTCTATAAAAGGCGAGTTGAGGCAGCGTCTTCAGCAGCTATTGCAAGCAATCTATTCTCCTTTCGTGCTCCGAATAGTGCTCCAAGTTCTGTCCGTTGATCTAGAAAGATCTAAGACAAGCACCTTCACACTTAGGATTTTCGGTTTGGATCCACGTGTTTGTTTACTTATATTTATGTACTTCTTTTTTCATACTTTTGATTGCCTTACAAATTTGTAAAAGGTTTCTCTGCCTCTGGAAGGATTCTGTGAAGGAGAAAAACTAGTGCTCACACTGATACGTAGCACCCTGGGGAAGAAGTATGAACCTAGAAAAAATCTGTGTGTTCTTTGTTTCTTTCGTTATTTTTATTTATTATTCCACTGTGCTTCTAACAAATTTTATTAGCGAAAAGACGGATACGCTATTCATCCCCCCTCTAGAGACAAATAGATACTACACAAATTGCATTTCCCAGTGATACGTTTGAAATGCAAATGTGATGCAAAACTCATCTTAATAGGTGCTATATATGGAGACAAGAAAAACTCAACTCATCAAATCCTTTGAGAGTTAATGAAGACTCTCAATTGACAATTGGAGACTTTGACAAATAGAAATTAATTCAAATGGAGAGTGGAGAGTGTGATTCATCAAAAAGGGCTTAATGGGGCTTCTATAATGATATTTATTCTTTTGAAAACCAATTCTTTATTCTTCTATTGAATACTTAAACAAAATTTTCAGTCTGATATTTTGTAACTTTTAGATTAAGCACTTATTTGCAAGTGTTAAAACTTTATATATGGAAAATAGGCTCACACATATATTCAAGTTATTCTAAATTGTTAGATACTTTTTATCAATATACATAATTTTCGATAATGACAATTATGCCAACCAACATATGCACTATATAGTTGGTTGATCAAAATTTTGATATTGGAGGTTATATTATTAGTAATACACATTTCTTAAATCACTTAACTATATTAACTAGATTTTTTGTGTTCCCTACCGTTTTCACTTTCAACACTAATTGATTATAAAAAAAACTTTAATTTGCTAGTTAAATCATTTGATTGTTTAATGAAGCATCCTTTAAGCATGTTTTATGCATATACTCCCGTGCATAGCTTCTTAATTCTCACACATAGTCAGTATACCTCTAACCTGAGTGCATTTACTTGGAGGATAACTTTTGAAAAAAAGGACATTGTATAATCAATCAAGGTTTTTTTTTGTCACTTGCATGTAGCTGAAAATCAATATATTTTGTATAAGTTGGATATAACATCTTAGATAAGTTGTAGACCCACTTAATATGCACATTAACAGAGGAAGAGGGAGACCAAAGAAAATTGATTAAGAACGATAAAACTGGATAAAATTTATTTAAATATAGATGATAATATAGTAGAGGATCCAGCCGAGTGGCGTAGGAGGATCCCTGACCACACTTAGTAGATAAAGGCTTGATTGTTGTTGTTGGCATTAACATCTTAGATAAGCTGTTGTTGAATTCTCTGTTATTAGTACTTGCTTATTGAGCTGCATTGACTCTGACATATTTAATAATTTTAGTGAGCTTGCTGAAAGATATGGATTCAAGGTGGTGGAAAGATTTGTTGGACATGGTGTGGGTCAAGTATTTCACTCTGAGCCAATAATTTTGCATCATCGTGAGTACCTTATTTCAATGTATGTCTAATTATATTTGATTGAGAGCTGGAGCTTCTGGAAGAATCTTGAGTCATTTTTTTGTTCATCAAAGATACGCTTTAATAATATTTTTTACTTGATCCAAGATAATTTTACTTTTCAACATCTGATCATTATCTTCGTTTAACCAGCTGTTAGATTGGTCTATGCTGTTGATATGTTTTTAGTGTTTATAAGGGAGAGTTATTCTGATTTTGAAGGTCTAAGTCAATACATATACTTGTAAAACCATGGTTCCTTTATGGATAGCAGATGGGATGTTGAATAGAAAGAGCACATCCATTGCTTGCACCAAGAGCTTTCCAACTTTGTTCTTTCACTTCGTAGGGGAGTGCTATCAAGTTAAATAAGAACATTTAATAATGCTATTATACTATTGTCTGAGAAGCTGAAATCACAACTCTTCGTATGCATACATGTAATTGCGATAAGGTTATGTGCAGGTATTACATGGTTGCACATACTCGTGTGGCTAGGCCATTCATACATTGGATCTCTTTAATAATTTATTAACTACTTAAGATATGCTCCTCAAGTTCTGATCTCCAAACTTTGACAGGTAATAATTATCCTGGTTGTATGGTTGAAGGTGAAACATTCACCATCGGTATGTATCTTAATTCTCCTCTCTGATATAAACCTAAAGACTAATCCTGCTTTTGGATCTTGCATTGTTATATAGTTTCTTCCAATAATAGGCAGGTTTTTTTCAACTAAACCATTCTTGATGCTCATGACAAAATCATGTTGGCGCATCATACTAAACTCATTATACTAATTGTTAATTTCATGCCTTTGTAGCATGTCCAGAAGTTTACCTATAATATTTAGCTTACTTTGCAGGATCAAGCCTGGTTCCTAACCTTACCTAAAACATTTCTTCTGTCAAAAGATATAATGTTCGTCTTTTGACTGAAACCAAGAAAATGGTTTTCGGAGATTTACAAATAATTTGCTAAATCTTTGCTCCTTGACCTCAATTGTTTATTCTTGATCATCTCCTCAGAGCCCATTCTTACAACGGGAAGCATCGAATGCGTTACATGGGACGATGGTTGGACTACACTCACAACTGATGGCAGCATGGCTGCTCAATTTGAGCATTCCATACTGATCACTAAGACGGGTGCAGAAATTTTGACCAAATATTAGATTGACATCGGCGATTGATTTCCTTTCTTTTCCTGTAATTTTATCATTTGTCCTAAATGATGGAGGCAAACCTTCACCATGCAAAGTCTTCCTGTAATATCTGGAACCTGTATATATCACTCGATTAAGAATCTGATGTGTATGATGATTCTGATACTGTGTAGGTTACTTGTCTGATTCTGGCAAAAGATTGCAATACTTATGCAAAAATTAGTTGTCTGTTATAATTAGATTAGGCAATCTGTGGGTTAAACTTATCTTAACTTTTTTTTATGGTTATAAATTCTTGTTAGTCATCAAGTTCTTGATAAATTACCTCAGTTTTTCATATTCATCTATCGGAGATGGTTGTTTGAGCGAAATTAGGGCATTGGTACTATGTATCTGGTGTTAGCATTGTCTACTTCTTGTGTTCATTTTATTTTCATTGTCATATACGCTAGACATGGTCAATTGAATTAATTACATGATCATTTGCACTATTAATTCTTTATTTTGTTTGTGGTTTGTGCAAGGAATTGAATTTAGGTGTGTTTTTATGTTCATCTCACATCTACTCTAATGATAGTAGATGTTATAGGTAAGTGACATTGTTTTAGTTTTTGAAGCTTCAAAAATGCCCAAGTAGTCATCTTAGAGCTTGTGGTTAATCCTTGGAAATGTTAAAATAAACTTGATTTTCATGTCTCTGACAAGTGCGTTGATTATGACATGAATTGCTTGACTCACCAGAATATTAGGTTCAAAGTGTCGATCGAAGTGTTATGCTGGCTGACACATTTAAATAGAAGCTATCAAGTTTTGAATGTTAAGCTTCACGACAATTATTATTATTATTTTTGGTGTAGACCAAATTTATAAGTTGATGAATACACGTATCCACTTTTGAAAAAAAAAAAAAAATTACATGTGTAACTTTTCTATTGGAGTAAAGATAATTACGTTCATTTGCGTTCTTCACAGCTTGTCCTTAAGTTGTGTGAAGTGAGGTAAATTGTGAAGTTAGGTTCTAGTTGACCGTGACTAGGGGATGTGAGAGATTTTTTTTTTCCAATGGTTTTGGAGGATTTTGCTTGAGATAGAGGGCGCATTGCTTTCCTTATATGTTTAATTTCTTTTCAAAAAAAAAAAAAAAAAGATAAACCTCTAAAGTTTTTAGAGATAATCTTGTGCTTAACATATCTAGGATTTTAAATTTGCTAAAACTTTTGTAAGAGCACCTTAGTTGTAGTCCTTTTAGCATATTTTTATTTTTGGATTGACACATAAAAGTGACAAAATTCCTCGATTAAGTTTTCAAATCATTAAATCTCTAATACATGATAAAAGTACTTATAATAGATTTCTTTTTAAGATTTGATACGATGGATTTGGAGAGATTTTTTTTTAAATAAGACGTGGAATTATGTGATGTTAGACTTCTATATCATTAGCCATGAGTACTTTTCAATTTACCCTATTAACAAAATTTTCGATAAACCGGAC
>JBAMIB010000061.1:5498366-5514943 GCA_037177415.1 Kaempferia rotunda | reverse complement strand
ATATATTAGAATTATTTGAATGTTTATTGAAGGATATAAAAAAAAAAAAAAGTGGATCTAAATCGTCGATCCCTTTCGTCACGATCCCAACCTGATGTGTTTGAGTCATTTTTGACTAGTTCGGAATCTGTTCCAATATATGGTGTCCCTTTTTTCTAATATTGATCGGACGATCCATACTTTCTCACCGTTGCTGGGACACGAGTACATGACGATGATAATTTTGACGGGTGCGGGGGCAGTAGTAAAAGGTATTTAATATCGAAGGCACAGCCATTGTTTTTTTGGAACAAAAGAACCGGAACGGAACCCTTTTCTTCCTTTCGGCGTTCGTAACCGACCTCTCCCCTGCCACGCGCCTCCTCATCTTTTCCCCGTGGAAATCTCCGGCGAGAAGGCGGAAGCGAAGCATCGCCTCTCCACTCCTTTGTCACCCCATCTGTATTGGATCTCCGATCGGCAGATACGTAGGTATTGCTGCCTTTGATTTTCGTTCTAGGTTTTTTTTCCTGATTCTTTCTCCTAATTTGCTGTCCTAGGACATTCTAGTGTTGTTGTTCTTTTGTGGAAGTAGAGGTGATGTCGGAGATCATAGAGATACAGAGGGTCTCTTGCGTCCGGGATTTCCCAAAAGGGTGCGGGCCGAACGCAGTGGTTGTCAACCGAAAGACCGAGGAGGCTCCGACGCTAAAGCCGCATCGCGTTCCTCCTCAGGAACTTGCTGAGCCTCAGCCTCCCCCTACTTCTTCCCCGCCTGCTGCAACGGAGGCAGAAGAAGTAACCGGGTCTCCTGTTGATGCTGTTTCTGAGGGGCTACCAGCTAAGGAAGTGGAGAACTGTGTTGTTTCCATCCGAGATTTACCAAAAGGGAGCGTTCCTAAAGATGCGGTTATCACTCAGGAAGTTCTGCTGCAGCAACCTATCTGTTCTCCTTCGCCACCCTCTGCAGGGGAGTCCCAAGAACCTACTGCGTCTCCTATGGGCGTAGCTGCTATGGTGATGTCGGCCAAGGTTGCGGAGAACAGCGTTGTAGCTATCCGAGATTTTCCCAAAGGGTGTGTTCCTAGTTCTGTAGTTGGCCGGAAAACTGAGACTGCCCTACTGCTGCAGCCTGTCATTCCTTCTTCGCCGCCTTTGGTAATGGAGTCCAAAGAACTTACGCCTCAGCCTCCCTGTTCTCCTCCACTTCCATCTGCTGCTGAGTCTAAAGAACTTACCGAGCCTCCAGTGGGTGTGACTGCTGATGTGCCGTTGGATAGGGTAGTGGAGAATAGTCTGGCGGGTATTCTTAGCTTAGAATCTGTCTCTCCTGTCCTTGTTGAATGCTTGGAACATCCAGTTGTGAATCCTTCAGTGGTGGGAACAGGGAATGTTGCAACAGATGAAGTCAACCGGGGAGATGCAGTAGACCAGTTTAAGGTAGTTTCTGATAACCAAGATGAAAAATTAGGGACTACACAGTTATTGGAGAATCAACTGGAACAGTCTAAACCATCAGATGTATCTACAACTGACGGATCATCACATGATGATGTCAATGCGAAAAGTCATCATTTTCTGAAGTTGATTCCTCCTCTGTGGAAGCGCACTGTCCCCTCAGTCAGAGACTATCCAATAGGCTGTGGAGTCGGCGCTCCTACTTTGACCAGAGAACAGGCTATAAAACTCACAGAAGCTACTCCAACTAAGGGAAATAATTCAATAGATGAAAAACACCCGACCGTGAAACAGCAACCAACAGCACTGAAAAACTTACGTAATGATAATGTTTCTTCTGATAATAGTATTGAAGAAGTAAGACCAGAAGCTAAGTTCTCAAAGTCTGCTGCTCCTCCTTCCAGAAAGCCTTCGGAAGCAAAAGACAAGCCATTTGATGCTATTTCCAGAGAAAATAAAATACTTGCTAGAGCAACTTCTGATAAAAGATCAATTGAGACGGAAACACAACCACTTAGCAGCAGTAGTGAAAATCAAATGAGCAAGATCCCTGGTTCTGATAACAAGAAATTTCCTTCGGGTAAATTTACTGGTAAGTTGATAGAGAGAAATCACATCATTAATGATGTCAAAGGGAACTCAAAAAAGACTACATTGGAAGGCCATGTTGGAATACGAAAATTGAATGCTGACAAATCAAAAACTTATGGAGAGAGGCCTATCATTCTGGTTCTCATGGCTGCTTCTAATTGTCCATGGAGGCAGGGCCACAAGTCAGGGTCCTTCAATGTTGCTACTCCAATGTCGAAGGTGAAGAGAGAGAAGACTGCATTAGGTATTCAATTTGCCAAGAGACAGCGACCTGCATCAGAGATGCAACTTGGTTTACCCCAACCAAAGAGGCAGAGATTGACTTCCAATTTTCAACTTAATCATCCAGAACTGGAAACAGAGCAGATGCCACTAGAATTTCAAGAGGCCTTTAAGGATGTGGAAGATGATGACTGTGCTACTCAGGATGATGAAAATGAAGGAGCACTTGTAGTCTACAAAGAATCCACTGAACTGAGTTCGGTGGAGGGCTCAAAAGAGTTGACCGTTACATTATATCCAGTTGATCCCTTCAGAAGGAATTATATCGGTAATGGTATGCCAGATGTGGTAGCTCGCAATAAGGTGAAAAATGTTCTACGACATTTTCAGTCACTTTGCAGGAAGCTGTTACAAACTGAGGAATCAAAATCAAAAGAATCAAGCAAAATAAAGAGGGTTGACCTGACTGCTGCTCAAATTATTAAAAAAAACATTGGATGGGTTAATAGTGGTAAGCCAATCATAGGAACTGTTCCTGGAGTTGAAGTTGGAGATGAGTTCAGGTACAGGGTGGAGCTATCCATTGTTGGTCTTCACCGGCCATTTCAAGGAGGTATAGATGCAACAAAGAAAGCTGGCATATCAGTTGCAACAAGTATTGTGGCTTCTGGAGGCTATAATGATGACATGGATAGTTCAGATGTCTTGATATATTCTGGTTCTGGCGGAAATCCTGCCGGTCCAGATAAACCACGAGAAGACCAAAAACTTGAACGTGGAAATTTGGCACTGAAGAATAGTATTGATACAATGACACCTGTACGAGTTATTCATGGATCGAAGGAAATGAAACCTGGAAGTTCCCATGATACAAGGCCCAAACTAGTCTCGACATTCACATATGCTGGTATTTATTTGGTTGAGAGATTTTGGCTGGAGGATCCTGATGGATATAGTGTTTTTAAGTTCCAGTTGAGAAGAATGCCAGGGCAACCTGAACTTGCTTTTCAAGAAGTCAAGCGATCAAAAAAACTAAAAGTACGTGCAGGTTTATGCATGAAGGATATTTCAAATGGCAAGGAAAAGATTCCTATTTGTGCTATCAATACAATCAATGATGAACATCCTCCTTCCTTTATGTACATAACAAAGAACAAATATCCCTCATGGTTTGCCAAGACTCCTCCAACAGGTTGTAATTGCTATGGTGGCTGCTCTGACTCAGAGAATTGTGTGTGTGCTGTCAGGAATGGTGGTGAAATTCCATTTAATCATGATGGTGCTATTGTGGAAGCAAAATCTCTCATCTATGAGTGTGGGCCATCCTGTAAGTGCCTGCCGTCATGCTACAACAGGGTGAGTCAGCGTGGCATCCAAATACCACTTGAGATATTCAGGACAGAAACAAGGGGTTGGGGAGTGAGATCCTTGAGCTCCATTACATCAGGAAGTTTTATATGCGAATATGTTGGTGAGCTCCTTCAGGATAAAGAAGCTGAAAAGAGGATTAATGATGAGTATCTCTTTGATATTGGTCATAACTATGATCACTCTCTACCAGAAGGGTTTTCATCTACTATGATGGGTAGTTCTCGACTTGAAATGCTGGACAATGTGAATTTCACCATTGATGCAGCTCAGTATGGGAATGTAGGAAGATTCATCAATCACAGCTGTACTCCTAATCTATATGCTCAAAATGTTGTTTATGACCATGATGACGAAAGAATCCCACATGTAATGCTTTTTGCTATGGAGAATATTCCTCCTTTACAAGAGCTGACATATCACTACAACTATACGATAGGTCAGGTCCAAGATTCAGAGGGCAATGTTAGGAAAAAAGAATGTTTTTGTGGTTCTCCTGAATGCACTGGAAGGCTTTATTAAGATCAATCGTGGTCATTCAAGTTCAGTCCATCTTATTTTGGGAAATTGTTCAACCAGAAGTTTGCAGAAACAAATGCACTGGAGAATGCTATGCGATTCAGCTTCACTTGTTTGTCATGTCAACTGGTTGTATATGTGCAGCTAAGGGGTAAAATCAATAGTAAAGGTGCTTCTCTTCATCCTTTTGCCTTCTAGTGGGATTAGTTATTACTTATACAGTGGGAGATCTTATAATGCAGTTTACAGTAGGAAAAGTATGATGGAGAGAAATTCTAGCAGTTCCAAAGTTCAATTTTTAATTGACATACTTTGGATAATGATCAACCTATTTGGGAAATGATATAAAGTTCAACAGTCCTGACATTTGAAGGACAGTTTAGGAAGCTGAAAATTATCAAAAGGGTCTTTTGGTCAAAGAATCTTTAATTTAGTCAAGAGTCTTTATTGCCCACAAGAAATCCTAAGAGTCGGTAGAAGTATATTCATGAGTCCTTTATGATTTCTTTTCTATGTTAGAAGAGTTCACCTTACCAATATGTTTGCTGTACTGCTGCAGTATGGAATAGAAAAGTGAGATTATGAGGAAAATTCTTTCAGATTGTGTGATACAATTGGCTACGGTGTGATGCCTAGTGCCTAGGATTCCTTATGTGTGATGCCTAAGTTTTTACAATTCTTCAACACTTTTTACAACTAAATTTCAGATACCTACTCCACATCTCTTCAAACAATCAAAGCCTCTTTTTGTGTAGCATCATATTTGGTATCAAAGCCTACGTTAATATATCTAACAGGTATAGGAGGAGATTTAGAGGATAGTTGACTATAGTTAGTGACATATTTGTGTGATGGAACAACTTGATGGATGCAAATCCGTTTACAGAGAGCTCTGATCTCTTAGCCCAAAAGTGATTAAGGCCAAGGAGAAACATCTTGGACAAACAATAGCTTGATTCAGGAAGGGTCTCTTCCACTTCAACATTAAGGAAAGGTGGATTTGTCAGCCTATTTAATTGACAAAGTGACTCTAAACCTCCTTTAAAATCACCTAAAACAAGGGCAACAAATGTTTTAAATATCAACAGTTATGTCATACTATTGGAAATTCAAAATTATATTATTTAAAAAATTTGTTCAATACATGAGATCTTTTTTTTTTAATTCAATTTATGACTTATTCTTCATAACTCACTTTTCTAATAAAAAATCATTAGAAAACTTTCTAAAACTAAACATAATTTATGAAATTATGTTTTCCACTCTCTCTCTCTCGAGTTGATGGATAGATATTTATCATTCTCAAATTGGATACATACTTTGAAATATTAAGCTACTTAATCCTTTAGTAAGTATATTTGCAAGTTGTCCATATGTAGGTATGCAAGGGTACAAATCAACCAGTTCTTGAGTTTCTTTTTATTAGAGTGTATGTCAATTTCAATGTGATTCATTCAATCATGTTGTACTGGATTGTGATCTATGCTAATTGCACACTTCTTATCACAATAAAGTCTTATTGCAGTATTCCACTTGATCTCAAGTCTTCTAAGTTCATCTTTAACTAAAATAGTTCAAACACACCTTGACTTATTGCTTGGAATTTGACCTTTTCACTAGATTGTCCAACTGCATCTTGTTTCTTTCTTCTTCATGTGCCAAGGTTACTACCAAAAAAGGTGCAATATCTGGTGGGTGAACTCCTGATAACCACTGACCCAATTTAATGACCTTGCATCCGTATATGCTTCTAGCACTGAATCTCCATTTCTTTTAAATAGAATACCGCATATCCTAGTGTTCTTTTGAGATATTGTAGTACTTAGTGATCTGTAGGTGAGTTGCTTTTGCATTATGCATGAAATGACTAATCACACTTACTACATATGTTTATGTAGTTGCTTATAAGACACAAATAAGTTTGCTTATCAGACGACTGTGACATCTTCCTTTGTTATTTCAAGTATGAAATTTGAATCTATTAGAGTACTTGTGGGCTTGCACGTTGTCTGGAGATCTGTGACATGTCTAGTGGGAGATGAAAATGTCTTGCTTAGAGTGAGTCACTTCAATCCCAAGAAAGTATTTCAAGCTTCCTAATATTTTTTTTTCAAACTCTTTTACCAAAGGCTAAATAAAGTTGCCTTTCTTTATCATCATATTTTGTAATTATTATATCATTAATATACATCAAGATCACTGTGACTCCCCCTAAAGAAGAATGTTTAATAAACAATGTATTACCCCTCGGCTTTATCCATTCCTCATAACAATTATAACTCGCAATGATTGCTTAAGTTCACATAAGACTTTCTCCAATTTACATATTATATGAGCATTTAAATTATTTTTATATCCTAGTGGGATTTCCATATAAATTTCCTCTATTTCTTCGTGCAAATGCATTCTTGATATCAAACGATTGTAACTCCCAATTATAATTAGCTGCCAATGATAGTAGAATTTTGAGAGTATTCATTTTGCAATTGGAGCAAAAGCCTTTAGATAATCCACAAGTTTGAGCATAACCCTTGTCTACTATATTTCACTGTATAGACCCATTTACACTCCATAGGTTTCTTTTCTTCTAGCAACTTTACCAATCCATGATTTATTTTCTCTAATGCTTCCATTTTTTCATTCATGGCTTGTTCCTATTTCTCATTAGATAATGTCTCGGATATGGTGGGTAGGAATGACAATAGTGTTTGGGTTAATCGAAAAGGCTTTATGTGATGGTGAAAACTGTTAAAAGGATAGGGAGATTACAAGAGGATAGAATGGTCGGATTATGCACTCTTTACCCCTTTTCTAACAGAAATGAGAAATTTAGGTCCCCTCATAACCTACATGAGATTCAATTTCAACTTGAAATGAAGAATTAGAAATTTTTACTTCATTCTGAAGTTTAATTTTTAATTTAACATACTTTGGATAATGATGAACCTATTTGGGAAGTAATATGAAGTTTAGTAGTTCAAACGTTTGAAAGACAAAGCTTAGGAAGCCAAAAAAATCAAATATAAAGTCCATCTATTTCAATGTGTGATAGTGAAAAGTTGGAAAAGCAAAGATTAGTCATAAAGTCTTCAACTTAGTCAAACAATCTTTACTTCAGTTCAGAGTTTCTATCGCTTACAAGAAATCCTAATTGTCTGTCAAAATATATTTATGAGTCATTTATGTTTTCTTTATTACCTTCAAAGGATCCACCTATTAATTTAAATATGGATGTTGTACTATTGGAGCATGAAATAAAAAGTGAGATTTTAAGAATTTTTTTTTTCAGATTGTATAATTTATGGTATGATGCCTAGAATTGCTTAGGCATATGTTTCTACAGCTCTTCCACACATTTTACAATGAATGTTTAGATTCCTACTGTATGTATCTCCATACAATTAAGCTCTTTTCTTATGCTGCATCAAAGTAGGATATACTGTCTGTTTTTGTTTTCATTCAGAATACACTTTCCATGTTTTATTACCTCCATATTTGAAATAAGCATGACATAGGACTATAATCGCCTATGCAAGGCTAATGGGCCATTTGTAGTCTTTGCTTATGAACTGCTTTTGTTGTTGCTTCACACATCAGTGTTTTTATCTCCACGTCCTTTGTCAGCTTCAGAAGCGTGAAGATTCATGTTGGTTATCTCCACTGATTGATATGACTTGATGAATAGTCATTTGAGTGGGCTGTATACTGGCTAAATAATGCAAACAAAAGGAAAAGGGATAAAAACTTAGAAGTTAGTCCAGCTATAAAGATTAGACTAATTGAATGATGGAGACAAGTGACAATCTCCATTAAAAGTATATAAAAGTAGAATTCCAAAGCTCAATTATTAATTTGACATATCTTGGGAGATGATAAGCCTACTTGGGAAATGATATAAAATTCATCAATTCCAAAGGGTTGAAGTGAAAAGTTAGAAGTAAATTTAAAAGTCAGTTTTAAATGCCCAACATTAAATATCCAACCGTTCCAATATGCTTTAACTTCTCATGCTTAGAAAATTGTAACTTCTTTATAAGTCTTTTATGTTTCCTATGTGTCTTTATGAGTCCATTGACTAACATTTATATTTCCTGTGTCTTTATAAGTCCTTTATGTTTTCGACGATTCCAACTACTAGTATAAATATACGAACCACTGAAAACATGAAATAGATACTGATTTTGAATATTCTCTTAGATTGTGTGATGCAATCTCTCTATGGTGTGATGCTTAGAAACACTTAGTGAGCGTTTGGTTTCAGCGATTTTCCTTCTTATTTTCTAGAAAACTGCATTTTTCCATTTCTTGAAAAATGAATTTTAGATATTTTCTAGTTTTGCTATTCTTTTTAGAAAACAGATGTGAAAAATACAAACAAAACACTGTTTTCTAGAAAATCATATTTTCTCATAAAATGAAAATAGAAAACACTCAAACCAAACGCCCCCTTATATATGATGCCTTTGCTTTAACAATACTTTACCACTTAATCTCATATATTTACTCCCCAAACCTTCCAGCATTCAGTCTCTCTTCTTGTGTTGCATTATATTTAGTACAAAAGCTAGGTATTAATGTCTACAAGATCCGAGAGGAGCTTTAAAGGGAAGTTACTGATAATTAATGAGATGATAAACTTATTCGCATGATGGAACAACTTGATGACATGTAAATTCATTTAAATGGTGATGAAGCCATGATTTCTCAATCTAAAGGTGACTAAGCCAACGAGAAACATCTCATGCAAACAACAACATGATTCAAGGGGTTCCAACACTCCATCAACAATAACCTTTTATTAAGTGGGCTAAGGATTTTTTTTGAAGCGGATAACAATTACCAAGATGCCGCGAGAGATATCATAAAGAAAGTTCGAATTGAGGTGTTAGATTTTGAAGGGAATGTGAACCCTATTTTATTTGTTAATAAACTTACACCAATAGAAGAATATTTTGATTAACACAACATGACAGATGGTCAAAGAGTAAGGTTTGCTCAAATGAAGCTTGTGGGTTTAGGAAAAAATATGGTGAACTAGTGTAGAAGCAGACATAGGGAGATTGGGGTAACTACCAACCAACTCATGACAGGAGATGAAAGCTAAACTGCGGGAGAAGTATTTGCCAACAATAAATTATGTAATAAACTTATTAATTTAAAGCATAATAACTTGTATGTGGTCGAGTATATGCAGAAATTTGATGAATTAAAGACAGGGAGTCAAATTGTTGAAAATGGCAAACAAACTCTTGTAAGGTTTAAAGCTGGATTAAGGTCTGAAATCATATGAGAATTATTAAGATAACGAATAAACTTTCCATGTTGCCTTAGATATGAATGAGTATTTGAATTATCCATTTGGTAAAATGCTTGGAAATTTAGTGATGAATACAAGTATCCTTGAAGCCAACCAGTAAGCAAGAGGACACGCCAACCCATTTAATCAACAAAGTGACTCTAAACCACCTATGAAACCATTTGAGTTAATGAACAAGGTTATAAAATGTTTCAAGCGTTAAAAACCAAGCCACATGACTTATAATTGTGCTAAGAAGAATTTACATATCGGAGTAGAGCATGAAGATGATCCAGAAAATGACAAACATGAAAATTCTTTTGACTATGGAATTTATATTGAAGATGATCTAGAAGAAGATGAAGATACTTCTTTGGCAACTGTTGATAGGTGTATTCTTACTACAAAAGTCAAAGATGAAGATCGACAGTGAATATCTATTTTTTAGATGTTGGTTCATTGTAGAAATCAAGCGCATAAGCTTATTATCAATAGAGGAAGTTGTATGAATGTTGTCTCAACATTTATAGTGGAGTGTCTCAAGCTTCCCACGCAACTACATCCCCAACCATACAAGGTCTGGATAAATAACAAGTCTATTTCAATAACATAATGCGGCTTGTTTCTCTTGTGAAAATTACATTGACTATTTGGTGTGGCATTAATCATATAAAAGCAACTCATATACTTCTTGGATACCTTCGTATGATGGAGATGCGTATCATTATGGTAAGGAGTACACATACACTTTCATGTTCAACAACATGAATGTATTATTGAAACCTATGTTGATGGCTTAAATGAAGATATACAAGCAAGAAAAGGTAAATAATTATGTTAATTGTGAAAATTCTCTTCACATTCTGTCTAAGAAAAATTTTCAGTAAGAAAACATTGAAAGTTTTGCTATATATGCTCTTATAATCAAAGAAGTCAAAGAAGTATCTGCTACCAAAGTTTCCTCAGTTGAATCACTATTTTATAGAATGACTTTTCTGATGTGGGTCTGGAAGGATTATCCAATGAGTTTCCACTAATGTCTAAAATTCAACATGCTATTGATTTTGTGTCAGGTTCACAACTATCCAATCTATCAACCTATTAAATGAATCAAAGTGGTCACGTAGAATTGAAGAGGCAAGTGGATAAACGGTTGTTAAAGGGTTTCATCTAGGAAAGTCTAAACCCATATGTTGCCCTTGCATTGTTGACGCTAAAGAAAGATAGCAGATGACGCATGTGTAATAGTCGTGTTGGACCAATAAAATTTATATATCTCCACAATGATATAATATTATTCACATTGGGTCTAAACTCTCATGAATTTGGTTTTGGATTGTATCCAAATGATTTCATATCAAATGAGATATCTTCCTTCTTATAATCCATGATCTTCTCCATGTATTTCTAATATAGACTTTGATTGTAATTTCAACAATCCTCCCCTCAAATTAAGGACCATCATACTCCAATCGAGGTCACTCCCTTTCCACCTTAATAGGGCTCATGCCTTACGTGAAATACCTAGAGCACCACTTGCCTCGAAAGCTTATCATGGAATTTTTTTACCTACCATATTCCTGTGTTCCTTGCCTCTCCATCTCATTTGTTAAGGTTCCTCACATGACTATCTCTACAATGATATGATATTGTTCATTTTGGGTTTAAACCCTCGTTGATTTGTTTTTGGGCTTTACCCGAAAGGCCTTATCACTATACTCCAAACGAGACCACCCCTTTCCACTGTGTTTGGGTGAAATACCTTGAGCACCATCTGCCTCTAGAGCTTATCATGTATTTTTTTACTGGGAGCCTTTACCATTATTCCCATGGTTCGGACCTTCCCCACCTCCTTTGTTA
Source organism: Kaempferia rotunda (assembly GCA_037177415.1). Taxonomy (NCBI): domain Eukaryota; kingdom Viridiplantae; phylum Streptophyta; class Magnoliopsida; order Zingiberales; family Zingiberaceae; genus Kaempferia; species Kaempferia rotunda. The sequence goes on along the minus strand of JBAMIB010000061.1, from coordinate 5,503,650 downwards.
AGGTTCCCTCTTGGCTCTATTTTGACCATGACTCATACCACTTGTTGGACTAATGAAATTCACATATTTCTATAATGGTATGATTTTTGTTCACTTTAGGACTAAGTTCTCATGGATTTATTTGTGGATTATACCTAAAAGGTTTTATACTAATGGAGGTATCTTCTATTTTATAATCTCATGATATTCTCTATGTATTTTTAAGGTGGGACTTTGATTGTAATCTTAACAAGTCATGTGATTAATAAGATCACTCTTAAATATCGATTTCTAATTCCTCACCTTGATGATATGCTTGATGTGTTGGTGGGTTCTTGCATCTTTTCAAAAATTGATTTGAGAAATAGGTATCATCAAATATGCACAAGACTCAAAGATGAATGTTAGACAATTTTCAAGACTAAAGATGACTTTTATGAATGACTCGTCATGTCTTTTAAACTTTTCAACGCTCCTAGCACATTTATGCACTTTATTAATCAAGTATCATAACAATTTATCAGGAATTTTCTTGTTGTTTACTTTATAACTAAAGTAAAGAAGATCATCTTACCCATTTGCTATAGGTTCTTCGCAGAGAGAAACTCTATATAAATTTTAAAGAAATGCTCCTTATAACTTCATCTGTGGTATTGTTAGGTACTTTATGAATCAAGTAATACAACAATTTATCAGGAAGTTTCTTATTGTTTAATTTACAGCTAAAGTAAAGAAGATCATCTTACTCATTTGCTATGAAAGTTCTTCGCAGAGAGAAGCTCTATATAAATTTAAAGAAATGCTCCTTTATAACTTCATTTGTGGTATTCTTAGGTATTGTGGTGTCATCTAGATGGTTAGAGGCAGATCCTAACAAGATAAAAGTCATCCAAGAGTGGTCGTTGCTTAAGACACTATAAGAAGTCATAAGTTTTCATGGCCTAGCAACATTTTATAGGCGATTCATCAAAAAAAAACTTATGCCTCCTATAACTTATTGTCCAAAGAAAGGCCAGTTTACTTGGACCAACACAACTTTTCAAGAAGTATGAAAAAGATTGTTGAAGCACCAATTCATTGACTACAAGATTTTTCAAAGATTTTTGAAGTGATGTGTGATGCATCAAATGTTAGAATTGGAGACATATCAAGTCAAAAAGGGTATCCTATTATATAATTTAGTTAGTTAAATGCGGCAAAACAATGGTATTTCACTTATGATAAAAAATTTTATGCAATTGTTCAAGCTTTGCGTTATTAGCGACACTACCTCCTTCCATAAGAGTTGATTTTATATTTTGATCACTAAGCTTTTCAATATATCAACTCTACAAAAACTAAGTAGTCAACTTGGGAAATGAGCCTCTTTCTTGCAAGATTATACCTTTGTAATCAAACATAAATTTTGTGTTGAAAATAAAGCAATGCACTCAACATGGTGGTATATATTCTTTCTTCTATGATTGTACGAGTGGTGGGATTTGAACTATTCATGAAAGGCTACCCTTTGTGCAAAGATTTCTACAATATATTTGGTGCCTTGATTGTTGTACAACATCGAGACTTCCTAGTTTTTTCGCTATAATCATCTTTTTAAAGGAACTCAACTTTGATTACTGAATGGTTCTCTTTGTGAACAAATGATATAGGAGTTACATGCTGGAGGGGCAATATGTCATTTTAGAAGGGATAAAATTATTGCAAGAGTCGAAGATCATTTCTATTGGCTTAGCCTTAAGAAGGATGTGGCCAAGATGCACAAGCCAATTATCTAAAAGAAGAAAGAAAAATATTGGTTTATATATGTCTCTACTTCCTCACCTAGTGGAATAAGATTTGGTTGTTATTGTAGTATATGCCTCTACCTGCGCCATAAACCACGACGAGATCTATGCATAGATTTTGTGATTGGTTTGCCTAAAACCATTAGAGGACATGACTATATTTTAAAAAATGACTCACTTCATTCCATGCTCAAAAACTTCAAATGTTCACTAAACTTTTCTTTAAGGAAGTTGTTCGTCTTCATGGGTTGCTATTAATAATTATTTCTAATCGAGGTGTATAGTTCACAAGCTACTTCTGGTGAACTTTATGGAAATTGATGAATACAAAGTTAAGGTTTGCTTCTTCTTTCCACCCTCAAACAGATGGACAGGCTTAAGTTGTCAACAGTAGTTTGGGTGATTTACTTTGCTGCCTAGTTGGAGATCATGTTATCATGTGGGATCAAATTCTTTCTATGGTTGAATTCACATATAACAGTTTGGTGAATAGATCCATCGGACACAACTCATTTGAAATTGCTATAGGTATGCTTCCTAGAAAGTCAATTGATTTGGTCCCTTTACCGCTGGAGGCAAGTGCAAGGGTTGAAGCTGACGCTTTTAGTAAACACATACAAGATATACATCATGATGTGGGAAATCGCTGGAAGCAACGAAAGATATAAAACACATGCTCATTTGAAAGAAAGTTTGCTAAATTTAAGGAAGGTGATATTGTTATGGTTTGTATAATGCTACAATGATATCTTAGAGAAGGTTTATAAGAAACTTTATTCAAGGAATATTGGACAATATAAAATTTTAAAGAAAATAAGCTCAATACGTGTGTCCTTGATCTTCAAGCAGACATGGGTATTAGCATTGAGGATCTCACTTTATATTTTGAACATAAAGATGTTATGAGAAGTAATGAATATGATGCCTGTTTGCCATCGATTCAAACATTGAAAGAAGAAATTGAAGATGTTATTGATGATCACATTGTGTCAAAAAGGGGGGCGGCTATCCAACATATTTGTCAAATGGAAGACACGACTCCTTTCTGAGTGTACATGGATTATTGATGATGACTTTTAGCGGTTGAATCGAGATTTCAATTAAAGATTCTACGCTTTTAATTGGTTAAGGACTAGGTTTTTTTCACACAAGGAGAGTTAATGGAGACAAGTGACAATCTCCATTAAAAGCCTATAAACACAGAAATAAAGATTCTAAAGCTCAACTTAATTTGTGATATCTTGGTTGATGATAAACTAAAGTTCATCAATTCCAAAGGATTGAAGTCAAAAGTCAAAACTAGCTTTAAATGTCCAACATCAATATGCTTTCATTTCTCATATATTTTTTGAGTCTTTATGAGTATTTGTGTTTTTGATGAGTCTATCTACCAGCATTTATGTTTCCTATGGCCTTTACGTGCCCTTTGTGTTTTCGATGAGTCCACCTTTAATATGTGAATTGCTGTAATGCTGGGATATGAAATAGATATTGTGTTATGAGCGTTCTCTTAGATTGTGTGATGCAATCTTGCTATGGTGTGATACTTAAGAATCCTTAGATATGATACCTATGCTGCTACAATCTGTCTACATACTTTACCGCTTGATGTCAGATTTTCTCCCCAATCTTTTCTTCTTGATCTGCATCACTGAACTTTCCCCCCTAAGCTCAACATGTTAGTAAAGGGTTAATACACATTTTTGAGACTCACCTCTCAATTGAGTTGAATCATACTGTTTTTATGGGATGGTCACTCATCCAATATATCAAGTTACTGAATCCCCCATTTTCGCTTGTGTTTATGTTATCAAGTAGTTACGTGGTTGATGGAGATATTATATGGTATGGCTTGTTGTCTATTTCTTTAGTTCTTTATCTGATGGCTATGTTGTCTCATGGATGTAGGTACTCCCAGCTGTTGGATCCTTTTTGTGCTTCTGACGACTAATCACCCATTTGCCATCAGGGGTGGATGTACAACTCGAAGGGAGACTTCGAATCAAAGTAGTTGTAAACTGGATGGTTGTGGAATGGCCCTTATGCCACACTTCCAGTGCACGAACATGCATTGTCGAAGATAAAAAGACGTTCAATTTTTGCCCATCTACACACTCATTTTGTTGTAGTTTCTCTGTTCTTGTATAGCTAGACTGAGGATGTAAAGAAATGGATTTTTGTTTGGTGCTTGAGAGTTTCAAGTACCCAAGATCCTTGGAAATCATCTTTTCATCTCCCTTGAAACCGAGATTGTTTTCAATTATTTGTGGACATATGATTGGTTTTAGGTGAAACTGTGTTGAATAGTTATGATTGGATCTTAGTTTTCAACCAGAAGAATCAAACTCGCTCAGTGCCATTAGAAGAGTCTACTCTATATAATGATTAAGCAAATTCCCAGATCAGGTAACCTGTTTTTATTGTCAGATTACGAGGGAATAGAGAAAAAGATCACAAATTTAGATAAGAGAATTGTAATTGTTTTTTCTCTATCGGGGCCTCTCCACTTAATACCTGGAAGCCCAAAAAATTTAATGTTGTCATAGGATTTAGTTACCAAGAACTTACTTCAACTCTACACTACTCCAATGATGCACTAGACAAAATAAGACTGGTTTTCCAGCAGAAATGTGAAATATGAGAGAACTATTGAACAATTCAAAAAGGAGAGCTCATTCTTCCTCTTCGTTTTCCAACGGAGGGAAAAGGCGAGTTTAGTCGGAATCGGGAAGACCTCAATCTGGTTGAGAAGATATTTGAAGAAGGAAGTTCCCCGAACAAATACTATGAAACTTAACCTAAATTCACGGTCAGAGGTACTGTGATATCTGTCTCTCGATTAGCACTAGACTCATTAGTTCTACCAGTGAACCAGTGAATCGAAGTTTATTTTATTCAATTTTTAAGGTTTTTTTATTTCCATTATGCAATTAAAGTGTCAAAAACTCTTTAATCTAAGCACAATCGACAATCCTATCAATTAAAGTTGGAATAGAAGGTGATACCGTTAATCCTAAATGGTATAGTACTGTTGGTCCTATTATAAAATATAAATAAGTAAATAGAAACATTTATTGTAACATAGCAGTCGTAAAAATAGACATTATAACCTACCAAAGTTGTAGAAAGACTACTCTTTTTTCTGTCATATAATAATATATAATTTTTTACCGAACCGTGTAGGTAAGTATCGAAATTACAAAATTGCGTATGTTAATTTCAAAATGATCAAATCATATACCCACTTTTTATTTTATCCCAAATTAGTCGATTGATAAAAATAAGTCGAATTGATTTCTTTTTGAAAATTAGTCAATTGATTTTTTTATCAGTCAAATCGATTTTTCTTTATGTCAAAATTTTGAACAAATCAGTCGGCTGATTTACTTTTTTTTTTTTTTTAATGAAAGTCGATTTTGGATAAAATTGGTTGATAAACCAAATGACCTCAGATTGACATGAAACTAATTTCTATATGTTTGACCAGTTTTTCTGATTATATTCATGCTCTCAAACATTAA
>JBAMIB010000061.1:5447867-5463197 GCA_037177415.1 Kaempferia rotunda | reverse complement strand
ATGATAATCATAAATACGACAAAGTTAGAAAATGAAAACAATAAATTAAAATTAACTTTAGCAAAGTCATGTTTACTAGACGATTTTGATAAGTTAAACTAGAAAATGAAAACTTAAAAGAAAAAATAAAAAACTGGATAACTCCATTGCATACACATATAGAAGTAGATATCTCAGTATTCTGTTTTAAATTGATATTACAAATATTATTAGGGACAAATTAGAAATATATCTCAGAAAGACAGTAATATATCTCTAATAAATACCTAGTTAACCCTTTAGGAATGAATCTATTTTGGCTTCCCAAATTAGTTTTAGCTTAAATTCTCTAATTTAAAGTTTTTAATTGCAAAATCAAGTTATTTGTTAATTAAATTTTCTCTCCAAATGAAATTCATAGATATTATGTTAAAAGTTTATTTCTAAATTATTGTTCTATGAATAATAAAAATATTATCTATCAACTGAAAAAATTTTAAAATTTTCTGACGAATATATTATTGTTTATGAATTTTTTAATTTAAAAATTCTTCAAATTATACTTTTTATAAATTTAAATTTTTTTATTAATCTAGTATTTATTTTACACGTATAAAAAAATTAGAAATAATTTTGAAACTTAAATTATATATTTAAAAAAAATATTCTTTAGTCATTCTCTTAAGAAAAACATCAATACACTCACCAGATTTATTTTCTACAAATGCTCCATGCTCTAGACATTTTTTATGGGTCTTTGATGCCCCATTTACTAAAACTCTGTTCCAGTTGACATCGTCCCTTACTGCTTTTATTGGAATATTTCTTATTTGGCGGCTTAGCAAAGTTAAATGATCAAGGAACCTTGTCTGTTATGGAAATGGCTGCCCTGCTTCCTGGAATGGTGAGAATCTTGTAGATGTTGGTTTTTTTTTATAACCCATATATCTAATTTTTCAATTCGACTAATTATAAAAGTGATTGAATCAGCACTATAAAAATTTTCTACTGACCGTACTAGAATAAATAGTAAAATGTTCACAGTTGTCCATCTAGAGTTGATAGTGTTTTTAAATGTTTGATTAACTACTAGAATACCTGACCGCACCAAAGTTAATTCGATCCTACTCTTACAGGCAGTGCCGTAAGGATACTATGTGTAGTCATGTACAATAACATTTATAAATTTGTAATACTTTTTTTAAGCTCCCGATCATAAGATTTAGAGATTGGATTGCAGTATCAAGCACATAAAAATTTTCAAACCGAAAAAAAGTTAGATATGCTATATATATATAGCAATGTTGCCCTAAATATTTTACATCAAATACCCATGTACACGTCAAACAAATTTTAATTTAATTTTTTTTTAATACTTAACACTATAACCCAATATGTAAAGGCAAAATCTGATTGGTATCATTGTGAGTTTAAAAAAAATTATAAAATTTAAAAAAGTTTACTGTATACTATTGTGAAAAATTTTAAAATTAAAAAAATTAGTGTACACAACTGCACACAGTCATGCACCAATCACCATATTTAAGATGCAGCCACACACAATATCCTTAGGCTCTGTTTGGTAAGTGAACGATAATCTTTCATTTTTCACGTTAATAAACTCTCTGATGCATTCTATTTATAAGTGATTATTAAATTGAAAGCTTCGTATTTTTGCTTCAATTTTTGGTGTTGTAAATAGTTTAAAGCACTTTCCTCTTCTTTATCGTTTGTTAAAATAAAAGTTGAATTTTGCAAAGAATTAGCAAGTTGAAGGCTTGAAGCACTTTCAATAAATATCCATCTGCTGTTTGAAAAATATTTTTAAGGATTTTAAAAATTATGAGGGGTATTGTATTAAAAAAATATCCTGAACAATTTTTCCCAAATCAAACTTCGATCTATCTCACCAGGCCGCGGATCCCTTCAGCTCACCGTCGCCGTCCGGCTCTCCTCGGCAGCAGCGGATCAGCGAGGCGCCTTCTCTGCTCCAGAACCCCGTCGCCCTTCGTCGACAGCAGGCAACTCGATCGCCTCCGCTTGTCCACATTCACGAATTATTCCACCATTTAGTCGCCCATTTCTCCCAAGACGTCCAGCGAGCAGCCAACCGCTTGGCGTCAGCTTCCAGCATGAGCGCCGTCAGAGATAACTCCAGTGAGGTTTCCGAGCACCGTCGGCTCCTCCGTTGCGTGAACTGCGCGCGGGAGATGCCCTCGCTCTACGTCCAATACTCGCCTGGCAACATCCGTTTGATGAAATGCGTAAGCGAAGCGTATGATTGGATCCTAGCCGCCCGCTTCCTGAAAATCCCTACTTGACCTTATCCTTCCTCTTATTATTATGTTTTTTTTATCCTTTCTCGCAGGAATACTGCAGGGCCGTTGCTGATCCCTACATCGAGTGCGAATTTATGGTAGGCGATAGGTGGATATCTACTTCTAATTAGCATCATGCTAACAAACTGTTCGACGTTTCGCTTTTTAAGAACCTGTGTGAACTTAGTTACTTAGATGCTTTCCCCGTTCCCCCTTATTATCTCATTGTCTCGCTGACCCACGTGATCGCCAAGCAGCAAATCTTCTTTTTTTGTTTGTGATTTCTCTTTTATTCTATTTTATCTCTCTCATTGAAGAAGTTGGGAATTGCACACCATAAAATCATTCCAACAATTTTTGTTATGTTGTCCACGCTACACCAAATTTGGTACATCCCAATAATGACTGTGAGAAAGTCTCATAGATGCTTTGGGGTTTTGATATCATAGCTTTGTAGGATACTACTGTTGCATTCTGGTTTGTAACTGTAACCTTATAATGTAGATAATTCTGATAGATTTGATCCTTCATAAGAGGAAAGCCTATCGGCATTTGCTGTTTAACATGCTGAAATTAGGTGGTGATGATAAGGTAAGTTTTTTTTTTTGTTTATTTGTTTGAATTGGATAAATTTCCACCATTTACTGCTCTGTACTTCTTACAGCATGTATGCTGCATCTTTAATTAGTTTCATCATATCCTCCCAGTGTCATCATCTAATATATTTTTTTTCTAGACAAATGCATGTACAAAAAACCAATTTAATGATCAAATACCATCTTCAACTAACATTTTGTATCTCATTAAGTTTATTTAATTTATTTATGCTCATGGTTATTGTAGGTTTATTCATCAACCTTTTGCCCTAGAAAGTAGAACCAGAAGGTTTATAGTAAACATATGGCCGTATGTAATTTGCTGAGTTCAAACACTTATCTTCCAAATGTCATTGTGTTTGTATCCTCTTTTTATTAGCGAACTGCCTGTCCATTCCTGTAGTTATAATGTTATATATATTTTTACTGTAGATTTAACAAAACCTGTGACCGATGAATGCCCATGGTGAAACTTCATTTTCCATAACCTTGCTTCTTGATAATAATAATAAAGTATATCATTTGTAAATGACTTTCTCTTGGCTTCAAAAGGAACATATAGATGTTGAAAAACTTGGAATCTGTATCAATTTATAGGTTTCAACTTCCAAGTATAATTTATTGTACAAAGGAAAAAACAAACCTTTTACTTCTTGTACATCCTTCATAGACCGGAGTGCACATGGTTTCATGGGTTTGGCAACTTTCTTCCAGTACAAATATTGTCACATGGAGTCATCTGTCCAAGTTTTTTGAAACTATTGAAGCATCAATTTTCACCGTGTTTATTGTAATTATTTTTATTCTTTCATGTTGATAGTTTTGCTAAGACAGGTGGAATGCAGGAAAAAGCTGTTGAACTAGTGATTGGATTACTTATATGGATGTGCTTACAAAATTTAATTGGCTTACCATTTACAGGAAGTTGTATGGAAGTCGAGCTTACTTTATTTTATTCTAGATGTGTGTATCCATTCAGTTATTTTTAATAGATATTGATATACAGTATACAAATATATTCTTCTCTACCAAAACCTTGACAATGGAAGGCAGGTTTTATCTCTTAAAGAGTAGTGAAGCTTGTTTTGATTCATCCACACACATTATGATGTCAATTTTGACATGCGGAAAGGTGATGAATTCAGTTGTAGCAAATATTTGGCTGTTAGTGTAAATTTTCACCAATTCTGTCATTGTTTTGGTTGCAGGTATTATTGAATGTTATATTGGGAAATTTGATATTTATGTCTGTTCTTTTTCTGGGAACTAGGTTTCTGCCTAAGTCATCATTTAACACTGTCAGGTTGGTTTTTATTAATCAATGCTCATGTGAACAATTTTCCTTTACCCTTTACTTCCAAGTTGTATTGTGGTGTATTAGTTTGTTTGCATTTATTTCCTATATAATATAACTGCATTTTTATTAGTCGTATTGTTGTTTGGTAATCCATTCATATTGGATTTTCTTGTTCTTATAATCCCAATATTCAAATGTGAAATCATTTATCTGTTTATGCCTTTGGAAATCCATTCTTATGGGATTTCCTTGTTCCTATAATCCCAATATTCAGATGTTAAATCATTTATCTGTTTATGCCTTTGCATTCATGAATATTTGCGTGTATTCAAAAATGTTATTCTTCTATTCAGCTACAGAGAAATCCTGCTGGCAGTTCTTATCTCAACTTACTTCAGATTGTATTTGATTGCAATGTTGGTTAGTACAGCTCTGCTACTCTGAACTTGCCCAGTAAACTATACGTAGAAAGATATTTTTGTTGTATGAGTTGCATTTGTAATTCTTACCTATTCTGATGATCTGTACAGGTCTGGGAATTCCCATCTTCTGTTCTTTACATTATTGACCTACTTGTTCTATCATCAAATGCACTGGCTTTGGGAGGTCTGCAATCTAACATTAAACATAAAACTTGACTTCTACTTTGTTCGTGCTGATTTGTGTATTTTGGTGATAAATGATTTCATTACATAGAACATCGTTTACCTGACAAAAGTTGATTTCAACTGATTATCGAACTTAAAATTTTAGTTTTCCTTCTTAGTCAGGCTACGTTTGGGTAAGATGTATCAGTACCATACATTGTTTGCACCTATCTCATTGTTCTGTTGGATACATACTACAGTCCATAATACTTATCACATTGGATTCCTAGGGCATCCTTATGATACAGTATCAATTCAAACCTAAAATGACATAGAAAATTGAAATAAAATTGATGAAGCAAAGGGGGATAAATTATCTTTGCACAGAGAGAAGAACCTCACACACAGGAGAGAAATCTCACAATAACATTTACCAAATCAAAAGATATGTATTAAACTACTAACAAATTAAAGATACTACAATTACTAAGTCAAAATTTAAATCAAAATCAAAATTCATTGATTTTCTCTTATTCCTTGTGTGCCTAATTCGAGACCATAAGAAGATAACTGAAAATCTAAATTACAGTAGTTATCTCTGTAATATTTCATAACATAATCTCTCATATGTTTGATAATTTCCAAGGCTTTGTCGCTTGTAGTTGATAATTGTTGTTCTTAATATTTTGATGCACCATATGGCTATTGTTCATCCTCTTATACGGCATGTGCTGAATTTGATAATGCTCCATTATTTACAGTGGTAACAGAGTCGCCGACTGTTGGATGTCTCATAGTGTGCCTGAGTGCGCATGTAGCTAAATTCTCCAGTAATCATTGGCTACTTCATCTACTATCTGGCTCATCTTAGATATCTTTGAGGCTCTAATTGCTGTTACTTTGCTCGCTGCAACAATGCTGTTATTGTGATAAGACCTCCCTATAATTTTGCATCAGCTACATGATGTTGATTATTCAGTAAGCACGAGACTATTAAATGTGGGCAAATGCCAAGTGGATCAAGTATCTCTACAGTAATACAAGTGCTAGATGCAGTCTTTTTTTTATCAATTTGGAACAGTAAAAAGGGTATATAAAGCTTAAGCTAGTTTTCCATTTTCTTATCCCCTACTATTCTGGAGTTTGAATCTCCAAATCTTTATTTCAGTTATGCAGATGCTTATCCTATATACCTGCAAATCTAGTGTTCCTTTGTTTTTTTGGCATAGCCCTTGTCTCAGTCTGATGGAGGGAGGCAACACATACTTGAAAGTGAGGAGGTGGGACACATGAAGACAACTGAGGAGAGATTTGGAAGAGACAGCAATATCTCGCGGACTGGTAGTAAAGCTAGCCATGGCCTTTCGAGTACATGATGGCTGCTTCAAAAGCGATCCATCAACAACAAAGCCCTAAAAGGCTCTACTGCAGGTAGCAAATTGGGGCAAACTTTAAACTACCCAACACTTCGTTGTCATAGTTAACAGTCGTAATGGATCTTTACTGCTACTTGTCTTTGGATACTCTGCATCGTGCTTCCCGACATTGAGTTAGCTGTAATCATGCAAAATCACTGTTTGAAGGCCAAGGAAACAGTAGGGATGACCTACAACATAACGCCATCAAATGCATGTATGGGCATACGACGACAGAACTGATTGGATATTTATATATATAACTACTAAATCCCAAACAAAATTAATCTTTCCAAGCGTCTCTTGTTGGAATTTCTTTTCATGATGTATAAAAAAAACAAACCGGTGAAACAGTACAGGATAAGAACAAACATGTACAATAATGTAATTCTGGCTGCATAAGCATTTGGGTGTAGAGCTCGGGCAGTTTCTGCATGAATTTTAAAATCGATTTAAAAGTAAAATAGATACATGATGGGAGGACGAAGGAGGCAAGTTAATACTCCTGCAGTCGCAGTAACTCCTACGTGCATGGATTCATTGATAGGCTTAAAGGCACGCACGTATACGCAATTAAGAGTACAACCAGGAATGCATTGAATGCGATGCCATGCATATTCATGTGTTCTTTTAGAAAAATAAATTAAATTAAATCGATCATCTTTCTTCTCTTCTAGGAGAAATGGCTGAAAAAGAAGAATTTGTTTTTACTGATATAGTGGAACGATGAAGTTTAAAATACAGCCATAATAATATTAGTGTCCTTGTCGAAATAAATTAATCAATAAATGCTGTCAGCACATAAATTATTATGTTTTTTATGTAAGAGAATAAAGGTGGTTGTTGCCTTATTGGTGTAGGCAGTAAATAATATCATTTTATTTTGTAAAGAATTTTTTTTTTCATATGTTTCGAGTACTTAAATATGCATTCTCATCATGAACGTTCTATTTATTAAGCAAGCAATATTTTAAATATTCCTGTGCTCTTGAATATATCCTGATTAGCATTGAATTAATTATAATGACTTCAACTTTATGTATTGGGATTTTAATTCTTTAATATTAATCAACACAAATAGAATGTAATTGCTCGCAGCTAATTACAAACCAGAGTTTTACGATATTATTTTTTAATATTTTAAAAAAAGGAACAAAATGGCATTATCGTAAGTGCGCGGCAGCTCCACGCTGCGATCACCTCTCTGATGAATCTGAGACGTTCATCAACCGAGACAAAAATCCCCGACTTTATTTAAGGCCGACTTGCGGACTCAGCCCGCCATCCACTCACACGAGAGCCCCAAATCAAGCGGTTCCGGTTCGTTCTACAGGGCAGCAAGCCAGCAATGGCGTTGCCGGCGGCGCCTGCGATTGAGCCGGCCACGGACCTCGATAAGCTTAGCTACGAGATTTTCTCCATCCTCGAAAGCAAGTTTCTCTTCGGTTATGATGATCCTCCTAATCTCCTTCTCACCGCCGGCACCTTCCTTGACGGCGGCCCTCGCCCTCTGCTGCCGGCTGCCGCCTCCGAAGGCCGAGTCCGAATCCTTTCCGTCGACGGCGGAGGACGCCCCTCCGACGCCCTCCTTGCTGCCGCCTCCCTCGTACGCCTCGAGTCCTCCCTCCGCCGCAAGCGCCGACGACTCGACGACCATCACCGCAAGCACCGACGAGTCGAAGACCTTCACCGCAAGCGTCCACCACTATCAGTCCCCTCTTCGGCCTCTCGGCACCCCTGCTCCCTCTTCGAACTCTCGGTGTTGTCCATCGCCACAAGCGCTGCCCCCTTTCCCTTCTTCGGCCTCACACCCCCGCTCCATCTTTGAACTCTCGGCATTGGCCGAACCTCCCTGCAAGCTCTCCTCCCCTCCCTCTTCTCCCTCTAAACACAACTCTTTCCCTCCCTATTCTATCGGCGTCGCTAATCTTGAAAGGTGTAAAATTTAATCTATCAAAAGGCTCCATGTGTTTGTAAGTTCTGCTTTATGTAAGTCCTGGTGTCTATTTGAAGTTCTTTATGGTTATTTAGTCCATTAGCTTATTTATTTAATTTCTTTGCCTATCTCTTCTTTCTATTTGAGTTAGTTAAGAATTTTATTGGGCATATTAGAGAGAAATGCCGATGACTAACCATGTTAATCCTAACTGTTGAGGATCAGCCACATTTGATATATATATAATATAACTAGTAAATAGTATTTAACCAGACCTCTTACTCTCTTAGGCCATTTTCTCCACCAATACATTTTTTGTAGAGTGTTAGTTTAATAGTTTATAAAAATATTTTTCATCTTTTGTTGGTGATTATTCTATCAATGGTAAGAACATTTTCATTTTTAGGAGGCCACTATTATGTAAATCTCTATATTTCATTTGCCTAATTTTAGCAATCCATAAATATCTTTCTCCAATTCTCAGTTCTAGATAGTTAAAGGACATATCAGATCATTTAGCTTTGCTATTCTTATGTTGTTATTTTCCTCAGTCTTAGGTATATTATATTACTCCTCGATTCTGCAATTTTTGCTATAAATGAATTATGTACTTTTAAACTAATAATCTGTTGCACTATTTCACACTACTACCAACTCTCTTTATATGTTACACCTTTCCTTTTGATTCTCCAAAAGTTGATATCGTGGCATTCCTAATCTTACTGCATCAAAGTCCGCATGAAAGAAGCTACCAGGAAGTTCACTAGAGGCTTTTGACGCGGACAGAGGCTTTTAGCTCGTGGTACAAGTTATTATGCAAATTGACAATAAGGCAACACTCAAAATATCAAGTTCTCCTAGATATATGATGGGATGCCAATAGTTATATTAAGCAAACATTTCAACTATTTGTTAATCGAATAAATAATCATCTATGAAAACAAATCATATTCTAATTTACGCACACTCTTTTTTAGTGCAGAAAAGTTATGCAGCCAATGATTCTTTGTCAATTCTGTTTTCTTGTTGTCTTTTTTAAGGCTTTCCATGAAGACATACAGAAGGAATAATTCACATTATGGAGATTATGGATCTCATTTGTTTTAGTTTTGACATGTTGCAGTGCTCATGCAAAAGATCAATACATTGTTTGACAATTTTAAGGGCTTTGTAAGTTGTTGCAGTTGTCTATTGCCAAATGGCAACTTCATCTATAACATATACATGGTTTCGTTAATGTTGGCTTTGGTGACATATGTTGCTACAAAACTCAATTTTTAACTCATTAGCTTCCAAATGAGTGTTGTTGTTGTCCGTGATGAACTTTACTGTTTTAAGGTTCAAGGTCCTCCTAATTTTCTGAACATTTGTTTTCTCTTTCATAATTTTATTATGATAATGCAGCTGACTATCTATCATAGATCATTAAAATAATTATTAGTTCGTACTTGAATATATTCATACATTAAACTTCATTTACTATTGTCAGATCATTTGCAATATGGTAGAGAGAGGGACTGATTTGTTCTAGATATGTTTTCTTGGTATATCACACAAGACTTTCTTATTTTTTTGGTTGATTATCCTCAGGTGATGGCTTGGGTGAAGGATATGGTATGCTTGGACAGGCAGGAAGTGGAAAGTTACGTGTTTCAATAGGGCAGAGCAAGCTTGCAGCTAAAGCTGCTAAAAGGTACATCAGATCTTTCCTTGATCATTTTGTTCATCAAGTTTCTTTTTTAATTTTATTTTGTACCGTACTCTGATGATGTGCAATAACATATGTTTTACCAATGCTATTGTTTGTATAGCAGTCGAACTTAGCTGGTCCTTATAGGGATCATCTGAGTTTGATTCTGTTTTCGCAAATCTTGACCCCGTTTTGGCGGATACCTCATACACATGTTTAAGAGATTATTGGAAAATTGAAAATATGGTTGAAAGTGCAAAGGCTATTAGTCAATGTTGAACTGATTGAGTAAGAATTAACATTTTTTTAGATTAATTGTTTGATTGCCGATCTTGTCTGTGATGTGAAGAGAGATGGAGAACCTGAAGAAACAAGTAATGATGAGGTTCTCAGCCCACTGTGAGGATATTCTCTGTTGCTCCTTGCTGGAGCTACTGGATTGCAGTGATAGATGTCAGCTTCGGGACAAGAAAGAGCAATTAGAGGAGGAAGAGAATATCATTTCAGGAGAAAGAGAGGATAAGAGAGAAGGGAGAAATGGTTCAGGCATTCTTGAAGCATCAAGAACTCGTTGAGGAGTGAGCTTTTTGTTTTTGCCTCGACTCTTGAGGGTTGGCATTATGTTTGAGGCTTGAGGAGGGCCGCTTCATGAGGAGGAAGCTTAAGTAAATAATTAAAATCTTGCTATATCAACTTAATTGGTAATATGTGAATTAGGTGATCATTATATGATATAGGTAAAGCTTATTACATGAGATATTAGATAGGGTGGACATTTATATCTGGAAATTGATAGATCAAATTGAACAAAACAAATTCAAACAGAAAAAATTGTTTTATTGGTTTGACTTTGGTTTGCATGCTAGGTAAAATTGTTGGTTTCGCTTTGCTTGGTTTGAACTTATACAAAATGTTAAAACTGGAGTAAAGTATAAGATTTTATATGTATATATTAGAAAAATCAATATGTTAAACTATCATGGTTATTTTGTGATTTATTTGTTATGTTTCATGATCATCATAAACCTTAAATTATAGTACTTCTTATTCTTAAAATCTCAATATAAGATTCTTTTCAATCAATTGGTTGATCTAGGTTCAAGGAGAAGCAATATGGAAGCGGTGGGGCGACATCTGGATTGACATCAAGTTTAGCATTCACACCTGTGCAAGTGAGTGCATATACTTGGATTTTTGTTAAATTTTTATCTTTGTAGAGAACTCCATGTTTTTCATTTTCAACCTTAATTATACCAGTCTACATAGATCAAGTTCCCTACCTTGATTACATATGTTGTATAAATATCACTCTGTATTTTAATCCTGCAACAAATTTGTAATTTCATGTCCTTTTTAGTCATTTGTTATTTGATTGCTCTTTCATCTTTATTTATCAAATATACTTAACTATTTATCAGTTTTGCTCTGGGGACATTGTTTTTCCTATAGATGAATTTCTTTTTTTTTTTTCATTGCTGCAAAAGCTACATAACTAAACCTTTGGGCATTATGGTTCTTCCAAAAGGGTTAGCTTTTATTTTATTTTTTTTTTAGTTGATACCAGGTATCTAGTTCTTCAAACCGACTAATCATGGCCACTAGGATAAATCCGGAAATGCTAATGGAGGCTCATCCAGACGGCCAACATTCTTAGGCTCGTGTCTCACTTGAGGAAAATTCTCCTGCGCCGCAACTGAGATTCGAACTTAAAAAAAAAGGGTTAGCTTTTAGAAAATATTTAGACTTGCAAGTGATTGTACATTATTGCACCTGCAATGGAAGTTATAGTGTTTATATGTAATCAAGGTATTAAAAGGCACTTCCAAGTGGTAGGCAGTCGGCATATTGCCAAGCGCCTAGGCGGAGGCTTAGGTAGGACTTGGGTGTCGACATTAGAATATGATTAAAATAGGGTCATGCAGTAAAGTTGCAATTATAAATCCAAAAATACAATAAATGAATAGTGGTAAAAAAGGAAAAAATTAGCCACAAATATGAAGATGGAGGACAAATCTAAAAATGAGAAGGAAGACATACTGGATGAAAAATAACTGAAAATGGATGAGAAATGACCAATGGAGGGTGATGAGAGTCTCGGGTCTGTCGAAATAGAAGGCTCAGGTGAAATGGAGTTGTGGGAGAGTAGCTAGTAATCGTTAGGATAATTTCTTTTAACAAACGAACCCATTACTTAAAAATTCACTTTTTTATCCTAAACCCACCCAGACAGCTTGGTACTTCGCATGAGCATCTAGGCAGTTCGCCTAGGCCTACTTTTAGATGCCTTGTTTACTAGGGGCTACCTGCCACCTAGGCAAAGATGTCCCTAGTCTATTGCGCTTAGGCATCCACCTTGGGCGCTTTTTGAAAACAATATACATAATCTTGATAGAAAATCCAATTTGTTCCAGCCTTGTAGAATTCAAAACTATAATTTAGGTGTTATAATGTGGAATAACTGTTTAAATAACTACAGAATCTTTAGCATAATGAATTCAGAATTCTTTAGATAGCACACACTGAGTTATTGTTGCAAATGCTGCCTCGGTTAGTTATGTGAGTAGTTCTCTTCATAGCTTGGTTTTCATGTGCAATTCAGCTGGCTTTCCCTTTTTCTTTTTCGCACTGCTAGTTGTTTTCTTGCTCCAAAGTAATTTATGTATAATGATGCTACCTTTGCGCCATCCTGTCGGAAAGTTATAGTTGACTTTCTTTGTGCTGTGGTTGGATAGATACTTTGCCATTCTGAGAATAGCACAATTAACAAGATGCAACTTTTACCATGTTTTTTTGACAACTCTTGAAGTTATCTTTCAAATATCTTATATTTAGTCAGGATTTCTACTTTAGGCCAATATCCAGTCTATATTAATTAGTTGTGGGACTCTTATTATCAAATATCATTTGGAATAAATTTCCTTAACGAGAAAATGATGTGCGAGCTTATTGTGTGGCTGTTAAAGAGTATGGCAAGCACTATATACATCCCAGAAATTAGGAAAAAATGATTATTTATTTATTTTTAAAATTGTGTTTGGCTTGCTAGAATTTTTCATTTACCTGCAAAGATCATTATCATCTTATCATCTTGTCTCAAAAGTTTGAGATTGTTCGCACTTGTAAGTTAAATTGAGACTCATTGGTCCAACCTTGAAACAGAGAACCTCTTTTTGATTGACTATTGAACCCTTATGAAAAGGGTAAGGAATCAAATGAAATTCACTAACAATGCTTTAGGTACACTTGTTAATATACTAAGATTCACTTCGGCAATGCACATGTAAAATGTAATGAGCAAATCCCGTGGATGTCTTAATCTTGCTTCTTTTAGTACATAGTACTTTAGGAATGATTTTTGTGACGTTCCAATTAAATAGCTGGAAGGATATTGTTTTCGCGGTCCAAACGAATAATATCTTTTATGAGGTGACAAACGTGCGGTCTTACTAACTAGTTGGTATCAATAAGCAATTAAAGAATTAGTTGCTGTTTGGAAATTGGCTGCATGCTTAAACAAAAAATTAGCAATCTTCATACATCTTACCTTCGAACTCTTCAGTCTTCCCTAACTTCTGACTTGCTGCAGGAAGCCTAGAAATTTATTTGTATTTTTCTTTATACTAAAGTATTCAGTGTTTTTTCATTATTGCTACACTAGCAACAGCCAAACTTACCAATAGTTAATGTATCCAACAGGGAATAGAACTTACGAACCCGCAAGCGCTTGGGAATCAACTCGGCAGTGGCACTCAAAGCACCTACTTCTCAGAGACAGGAACATTCTCAAAGATCATCAAGAGGACATAGTATTGCAAGATTTGCTGTTACTCCAATGAGTTGTAATCCTAATGCTCTCTAAGTAGCTTATTTGGAACTAAACATGTTTCTGACCAAATTTGTGATGGTTCATTGCCAAATCCCTGTAATATTCAGGTAGTGAACTAGACTGGACATCAAATTGCCCTTGCCCTGCATCGATATATTGTCCTGTTAGATCACACATGCAGGTCACAAACAGTATGCCACAAAAAAGAAGCAATTCAGTTTTTTTTTTTCTATCTTTTCTTCTTATGACACTTGTTATTCCCTTTGATACTTTAGAATGTCATGGTGCCTGTAAAATACTGAGTTGGCTGAATTTATGAGATCTGACAGAGACAATGCAAACTCATGGTGGCTTTCATTTAAGAAATGATAATGCTGAGAACTTTGTGGATTCTTTTAGGATACTAATTATCATATATCGATAATTTTATCATTTTTTTCTTTGTTCTAACAGTCAATCATATCTTCCTTGACATGTAAATATGCAAAAGCAAGGCGCCTAAATGCATAATCTCCCATCTCTTCTTCTAGCCTCTCTTCCCCAGCCGCCGCCTCTGCGTCAGCATATAAAGCCAGAGCTCGTTCCAGACGTCTACCGGCCCCGGCAAGCACCAGTGCACGCAGTCATGCCTCATCTCCACCCTCTCCTCCGGCCGGTGACCGTACACGTCCGGGTGGCCGTCCGGCCGCATCGTCATGGCCCTCGTCGCGTCCAGCACCCACATCTCCCGCCTCCCCTTCCGCTTCTCCCTCTTCGCCTTCCAGAACTCCTCCACCTGCGCCCGGTACATCTCCAGCTCCATCCTCTCCAGCCGCCACCGCGCCTCCGGCTGGCTCCGCACGCAGTGCCCGCCGGCGTCCCACGGCCCGCCCTCGAAGTGCGACGGCGAGAACGTGCGCAGGAAAACGGCCCCCTGGTACCACCGCAGGGAGTCCAGCGCCGACCGGAACGCGAGCCGGTTGGCCTCGTAGAGGCTGAGTCGGGGGAGGCTGGCGGTGGCCGGACTCCAGCAGTAGTTGCACCGGGCGAAGGGCTTGCTGTTCTTGAAGTAGACGGAGGGGCGGGTCCACCAGGTGCCGGAGGAGAGGATGAGGTAATCGAAGGCCGCCAGGTGGGGGCCGGCCCACTCGTCTACCTCGTCCAGGAAGATGTTGGTGTAGCCGCCACCGCCGGCGGCGTGCCCTTTGACCAGGAACGGCGTCCAGAAGATGGCCACCGTGAAGTTGTAGTCGTCGTACCGGAGCTGCCGGTTCTCCCGGTCGCCCGTGCTTGATATGTCCTCCGGATAAGCCACCTGTCAGTAAAATACCTCATAATTAAATATTTAAATTAAAGAGTTTCAAAATGACTATTTTATACTTATAGTTTCAATTTAGTATTTAAATTGTCAATATTCATTAAATCCATAATGCAAGTTGATTTAGTTGGCACCCCATGAATTAAAGATTTTTTAAAATATATATATTTTATTTAGTCAAAATTAAGAATTATGCGGTAGATAAGGTGGGACCCTAATCAAGAATGACTAATATAGTCGGCCAAGTTGTCCGGCCGAATGGATTAGCCGAATGAATCCATCGTCCGATTAACCATAAGGCCTCAACAATAGAGCCCTCTCAGTAAAAATCCAATTGGAACCCAAGCGGCTTGGATCGAGGAGTCAACAACCAGTACATGAGTGTTCGA
>JBAMIB010000061.1:5274203-5286822 GCA_037177415.1 Kaempferia rotunda | reverse complement strand
GATTTTTTTTTTGCAATTAAGCCCAAATGTGTCCGGAAACGTGTCCCATCCGTGTCCTAGCCATATCTGATTAGTTAAACTTTTAAAAGTCAACGACATGGTTTTTGCCGTGTCCGACAGACATATTTGCATGTCGTGTCCGTGTCCGACACTAAAATTTTTTTTTTTTTTTGAGTGTCCGTGCTACATGTTTTACATAACATTTGTAAAATGCAATTGACTTATCCATGGTATAAAGTACCAAGCTGTGTCGTCTAACATGGTCAAAAAAAAAATATCATTCTAGTGTGAAGTTGATACATGAAAATTTTAGTACAAAGCTTTCTAGTGCATGGGCATTCCCATTATTAGTCACGTGTGCTCTTAGTCAAAACACATTCTTGCCGCCGGGCATGAGAGGCTACAGAAGGAATTTAAATAGTGTGGAGGGCTTAAGGGAGAGTGTTGGACAATGATGATGATTAGAAGGCTACTAGTAGTGGTGGTGTGGATGCATTGAGAGCAATAGGGAACGAAGGCGACATGTGGAAGAATCAAGTAATAAAAACGCTTCTAATGAAGGGTAGTTGGGGGTTGACTCGCAGTTGTCCACAATCGCAAAATCAAGATTACTAGACATTACAATTTGGGATTATTATATATATATACACTCATAAATCAAGTATTATTATATATCATATTGATTATATATATATAACATTTAATAAGAATAATATATAACAATTATATAAATTAATTAAATAATAATGATTATTTAATTATTATATTTGTATAGTAATTAATAATTTAATATATAATTGATATATTATTTGTATTAATTAATTATTTGTAAATTAGATAATTTTGTGAATTGACTAAATAATTTCATGTTTAGTAAATATTGTATTAGTGAGATTACATTGTGTGGAAAATGTGATAGTTATATTGATATTGTTTTTGATGTTCTTTTTGATGACGCAAAAGACAAATGATACTAAAACAATCCAACTTGGAGACACACACATTGGTTAAATATTCATTTTATTGACAATTTACAATGTGATATTTTTAGGTGTGACGGTCGGACCACATGCCTTAAGCAACATATTTTTGGTGGGTTTGGATGTTTTCAAAGTGTCCTAAATTGCCAAAAGAAATTCGCCAAGGAGGAACTTGATGCATAAAAATATCAAAGTCGAAATCACAATAATATGAAGATTTTGATAGATGAGCTTATGAAAAACTTCTCTGCAATGAATTTGAAAGTCATGGCAATGACATGACTAAGAATTTCTCTTTCTATTTCATGGCTCCTAAAGTTGAATATGAGTATTAACAACAAATGCAATATAGTGGTGACATAGCTAGTGTTAGTGGAAGTGGTTCAATCTTTGCACTAACATTAAAAGAGTGGAGTGTTCGTGTTATCTTATCACGAGGTGGTATTAGTCATTTCTTTCCTTTCATGAGATAAAGGCGTGTGTTGATATTGATCCAATGATCTTCCTTGAGTAGACAAATAAAAGGATTGATAATACCTGCACAAGGGAGAAGAAAATCCATTGTATTTATTCCATTTTAATGGAATTCCCTTTATTGTAATGAATAATACATGTTATCGTATATGGTGTTCAACATCCAAACGTCACATCTTGGTGTCTAACATTTGACTGCATATGAAATTGTTGGTTCGTACTATACGAATAAATGAAGAAAATCAATACGTGGATTTTATCTGCAAGAAGCAATGAGGTCCATGTAGGATTATAGGAATATGAAATAGGTAGACAAAATTTACGTAGATTATCATTATTAACTTTGTCTATACTACAATAACAAGTATTTCATAAATTTTTAATGCAACTGTATAATATCATGATGCATCTGATATATATCGCCTAATGGATAACCTAGCTTGAGAGATAGGTATATATATTATAGGTTGTCACAAATAATGTTGTCAACTTCGAAAGGGTTGGAGAGAGATTAAACTAAGAATATCTAACATTGTTTTAGACACCTAATGTAATGTGCTGTATTGACTTGATGATGGTGGATACCGATAAACTCACATAATAAAGAAGCCATAAACTTGATATAATAAAGAAGATATTGTAAAGGTAATCTTTAACAAAATTTCTTGAGTTCATGGATTAATAATAAAATTTATTAGATTGAGATTTTATAATTGAGAGCAATTAGGTTTGTTATCCACTTACTCCTTAAAGTTGTCGTCTTAGAAAAATCGAATTGAAGGCCATGTTCACTTTTAAAAATCGAGAAGCCTCTAGGTATTACCGAGGGTGAGGAGACAAAATAATTACTATACCTACTAGATTTTCACACTATATTGCTGAGATTGTAATGATATTAGAGTCTTTGTACCTTGTTCTATACAAGGTCGAACAAGAAACTACAAATGAGAAATGACTATCACTTAATTTACAAATGATAGAGGAAATAAAGAGGCACTTATAGTCGCTGACTATGTGTCAACATTATGATGATATAATCACTAGAAGTTTGAGATAATTTTTGATAATAAGAAAATTTCAATATCAACTATTGATAATATGATTATAGATTATTGTCTTAATCTAACATATGAATAGGTGTAGTCATACTTGGGTCCTCTCGTAGGGGTGTCAATTCGGATTGGTCGGGTTAGATTGAAATTTTTTTTTTAAATCCCAACCCGAACCCGACTCGAACCTGAAACCCCTAAACTTGAACCCGAATCCGACCAATCTGAACCCGATCCAAATAACTTGAATTACATGATTCAAAACAACTTTTTTTTCCCACTATTTTCTCAATAATTCTACACTTTTATCTCAATACTTCAATATCATACTAACATTGATATGAATATACATAAAACATCTTAATTTTCAAAATAAAATTTAATATAACAAAAAAAATCCACTAAACCCTAAATTTGGGTCAACCCAACCCAAACCCGACCTTTAAATTTTCAACCTGAAGTCCTTTAACCCGAACTCGTCTAACCCGAATATGTTTTTTTGGATCGACTGGGGTGGGTCATCATGCGAGATTCATTTTTGACACCCTTATCTTGTAGTAATCCTCAGAAGTATAATTTCAAGAGTACAATTAAAAAGAGAATTAACTACAACAGCCATTTATAAGAGATGAATATTTTGAGAGGTAAATGACTCTTTTGACATTCTTTGATGGTGTTATGTCGATACAAAAATGGATGGTGGTAGATAAAAAATTTATTATCATTGTCAAGAGATATAAAAGACTATTTTAATTTTGTTCACTTATTTATCTTGCAACTAAGTGGTGATTAGAAAAGAAGGATTGACCCTAATCTTTAAAAGTTTGTAGTATGGATTCTCTTACTTTTCAAGTGGCTCTTGCTTTGAGTAGCTGGTCTACGCTATAATATAAGTTTTCAATTAAGGGTAATAAAGGGAGTCTAGTGATGATGTAGGTCCATTTGATATTGAATTTACCTAATTTGAGGGCGATCCGATAATGAATTAGTGGAGTGTTTGAGGTTGAATATCCATTACTTAATGAAGTAGGAGATCCACTTTGTCCATATCAGTTTCTTACCCAAAAGATTAAAAAGGTGCAAGCTAGAGAAGATGCTAGTGAAGAAGATAATGACGATGATAAATCTCTCAACTGAGAATTTCTATCGTGTAGATCTTGACCCAAACATTTCCAAACAATTCAACCCCAAATACAAACAAAAGCTACAAACAAAAGGAAAAATACACTTCTTTCAATCTCTAGTAAAGTGAGACAAATTTTCTAAATCTAAAAGGTAGGACAATGGAAATTGTCGATTGTTAATCAAAATTCATTCAATGCTTATCATTGAGCAAGAACATTGTCTCCATAGGGCGCCCAGTTGACTAGAAGGTGACATATTTGCTACAATGGGGGCAGAGATCAATTCCTAGTGGGCACATGCCTTCGGGGAAAAACTCCTCCCACCCCTAGCCTCTTGATGGTTAGCTATATGCTGACTTGTGATTTATCTCCTTTCACATAACTTAGGACGAGCATGAGGGATGCTTGGGGTGAGCGTAATCACCTTTGCTAATGTGCAAAAACATGATGAGGGTGATTAACCTTTGTTGCTGTCTAATGATGCAGTTTGATGAGAAGTACGAAATGATGCTAGCGACATCAACTTCTTATTGAGGTGATGATAATGGAGATGTTTTGGATGGTTATAAAACTTATGTTCCTCTAACACTTGAGTCCTGGACATGTGAGAAAGATTGTACGCATGCAACCTAGTATGATGATTATGGTGCTTAGGGCCATTAATAATTAGTATTAACATTATAGTTTAGAATTTTGTATAGGGTCAAGTGGTAGGTTTGAATTGTATTGTTTCAATAAATTATCAAAACTCAATACAACTTGGTTCAAATTTCTCTTGTGCTGTTGTGCCAATTATATCAATGAATATCTTGTCATGATGACACTCAACACCACTTGGCATGATATGGCACGCATTAAAATGAATTAAAATATGTTTATTATTTTTGGTAATTTGTGTTCGGACAACATAATGCCAATATTACACTATTCTAGATGGAACACAAAGTTTAAATTTAGGTATATAACTCTTTCTTTTCTTTTCTTGATTTCCTTCACTCTTTCCACCTCCATTTTGCCATTGACATATGTCAAAGCATCAACATGATAGCGAAAAAATATCATCCCGATCTTTCGAAACTCTAGTATGACTCGAGATTTTTGAACCATGATCAATTATTGATATAGGATGGTAAACAAAATGAAGCTCATGATTATCAAGATATGCAATAGAGTTTAGCTCAGCTTCAAGGTTCATCGCGCTCTCATCTTCTTATTATAGCTTTAATATAACATATGATGATTCATCATATTAAAACTCAAGACATAAATGTATCTTTATTGTATGCCAATACCAATTCTATTTCCAATAGTGCCATCTAAGTTTAACTCTTAGTGTTGGATAGAGATATGGTGCACATGTGGAGAAATCAATATTTGGAAGGTTGATCTTTATTAGGATGTAGCTAGGACTGATAGTCTTATCCAATAGACAATATAAGGTGGCATGCCCTGTGTTTCACTAAACTTATCTTAACTATTCATGTGACAAGGGCGTTCAATTGTCTCTCAGACACTTACGGTTCGATTCCCAGGTACGGTGCATTTGCAGAGATTTTTTCTCCAAATGAGACTCGCAATTAAGGGATGCTGGGCTTTTGGGTCGCCCACCACAAATACTTTCCGATTTACCTGGTGGCCGTTGGAAAACTTTCGTGGGGTCGGGCCGGTCACCCAGACTTAATGTTACCCAGCTTGCTTAATCATTTTTTAAAATTATTCGTGTGACATTTAATTTGATTTAATATTGCATCAAATTATTTTTAAAAAAGATAAATATGTTTGTTTGTGTTTACCATTTGTCCAATGTCACATATAGAGTTTTTTAAAATAAAAAACAAAAAAATATATTGAATTTCATGAATATGAATCAATTTGAATTTATTGCATATCTGAAGATGTAGAAGTTGGAGACCAATGTATACCCATTTTGGATGCAAGTTCTTAGACTCAAAATAGTAATAGAACAGTCCAAGTCTAAGCAGGAAGTTAAAAGTCATGGCATCTACAATCAAACTTTAAGTGAGTACAACTTGAACTTTCTCAAATTTTATATGTGCAATGAGAACAAAAATATAGGTTTAAAATTTGTGTTACTAATAACTATTGCAACATTCAACAACCACTGAACATCTCATGAGCTAGCGCCAAAAAATAACCTTAACAATTAACTTCTAAAACATAACCTCAACCTCAGCAGACAACATCTATTGCTCATAACCTTACTAGAATTGTTTTTTATTAGTATACACTTTTAATTGAAAGTAAATAAGTATTCAAATTGTATGGGCGCGACAAGATAATATGATACAAAACATATCGTTCCAATTAGAGTCTGAAACTTTGGTATAACTCGAGATTCTAAACTTTAAACTTGAAGCCTCTTAATAATTTAAACCATATAAATTTGTTGTCAAGAATATGTACTTGCATAAACGTAAATTCCCTTAACTGAAACTGGTTTTAGTAGGGAGGACAACTGCAAAGATTCCATTTATTGGGTATTTCTCTTTGCTAATACTGTTCACATCTGGTTGCACTTGCATTTTGTTTCTCTGTCAATTCTGTTTGTCTTTAATCTGTGACCTTCCAGTTGCTAGATATTATCTGATGTGGCTATTCTTCAGAAACTCTCTAACTAACTTTTAGTTTTATCAAGAGCCAAACTAGTATAGTATCTAATGCTCGTATCTCTTTGTTTCTTCAGTCGGTCTTTATTACATCAAGTGGAGCTTGGAAACTAGGTGGATTTGGGTTCGCAGTCCCGCTCGACCAGGCTACAAGTGGCTCAGCACAGATATTTCATTATGCGGTCAGTTTCAATCATTCTGTATGTACGTATGTTGTTTGGTTCATTTTTGTTTTTTATTCTTTTACATAGAGTTTGCATTGTATTTTAGACAATTAAGCAAGAGGCGAGTAAGATCAGGATTTTTATCTGATATTAATCCTCATATTGATAATGACTGATAATTACAATTATTATTGTTTGTTAACTTTCAACCACATCTTCAAATCAACATGCCTTGATCTATTTATGGTAGGTCTTGTTATTTTCATGGATGAATTGGTTTCATGCAGGAGTATGATGTTGAGGATGCAGCCTTACCGATCCAGCCATCACTAAATTATACTGCTCCAGAATTGGTTCGCAACAATGCAACATCATCAGGATCTTCGTGTGATATTTTTAGTTTTAGTTGCCTTGTCTACCATTTGATTGCCCGGAAGCCTCTTCTGGATTGTCATAATAATGTTAAGATGGTAAAATATACAATTTGGTTCTTTCTATTACTGTGAACAAAATTTAGTTTCTATCCACTTGATTACTTTGAAAATATTAATAGAAAGTTTATCACAATCAGTTTTCTCTGTCTCTTATTTCTTGCTATAAACTTAATTGTTTTATGTTTCAGTACACAAATAGTATGACATATTTAACAAGTGAAACTTTCTCTGCTATTCCGCCGGAACTGGTTGTTGACCTGCGAAGGATGTTATCAATGGATGAGAGCTCTAGGCCAAGTGCATTAGAATTCACTGGTAAGAGCTATGTCCATTACTTGTAAGGTAAATTAGTTTGTGCAGTGTAATCTTCATCACCTAAATGGAATTTTTATTTTATTTATGTTTGCAAAGGATTCTATTAAAAAGAGAGAAACAATGAAGCATCTACTTGCCTAGTTTTTTGATTCTTTATTATGTATCTAAGTGTGCCAACTTCATCTCTCTTGAAGAAACCAAGTCAAAGTTACAGTCATATTAACAATTTTTGTTTGGTTTAAATGTACTGTTAAAAAGATTTAATGTATGGTGGTTTGAAATAAAGGAGAAAAGTTGAGATGGTAAGGTGAAGAGAGACCTGAAGGAAGTTTATTTAGGGATCTAAAATTTGAATGACGTGATACATGATGGCCAATGGATGGATAAATCTATGTATTCTGACCTGATAGTTAACACATTCTTCTGTTTGTGATCTTAGACAATGGTTGAAAGGATGAACTAGGGATCTTAAAATTAGCTTCCACTTGTTAGTGATATCTTGGAGCATCATTAGTATTCCTTAGGAACATGAGTTTAACACACTGGTTGCTTTATACATATGTATGGATAAAGCTTTGATTTTGTTTGGCTACATGCTAGAAAATCCTTAATGCTGTTTTCTGGCAATGCAGGTTCTTCCTTTTTTCGTGATGATACCCGATTGCGTGCTCTTCGCTTCCTGGACCATATGCTTGTGCGACCCTCTACTTTTCATTCTTTGCATATAGATAGCCTAATTATATAGATGGTGGGAGTCAGCTCATATGGGTTGGAATAATATTGTGCATTCACAGGAAAGAGATAATATGCAGAAGTCAGAGTTTCTAAAAGCTTTATCTGATATGTGGAAAGATTTTGATTCTCGTGTTTTGCGCTACAAGGTCAACCATAATTTTCTCTCTGTTTTTTCTATCTCAAACTGTTTATGCATTGGTCGACTCTCTTTTATTGTATTTCTTAATCTTACCATTGTTTTGAAAGGCTTTAATTTTGAATTTCAAAGGACTGGGCGTGTGGCCGCATATCTCTTGGATACTTCTAGGGTATTTAAGGTGCATTATATCCTAGTTGGTAATTTTTTGCAAATTTTAGCCTCTCAGATTGGGAAATGGTAAATTCCTTTGGTAACTAATTTATATGTTATGGGAGGGTATTAGATATATGGCCTATATATCAAGAGACTCATTACCTTAATAGCATTTTAGAATTGTTAAATGAGATCTTCTGATTATATTCTCTATACTTCTACCTCATTGGAAACCTAACATATTTGAGAGAGAGGATATCAGCTGCGATGTGCTTATACTTTCCTTTGTGTAGTTTTGCTAAATGGCTGAAACTTAAAATTTGAAGCTTTGATTAGTGAGAAATTTTTATATTTAACCTAGAGATTTGGACAAGAACCAATTCCCCCTAGATTATGTTACCTCTATATGCAATTCAGATACAAGTTTAAGCTGATAGAATTGAGAAATTTTGTTTATTTTCATGAAAATCGAGTTTGAACTAGTCAACTAGAGATGCTTTATTCTTAGATACTTGGTCTCACATTGCTAGTCTGTGTGGTTGGGTACTTGTTTAACTGAACACGTGAGCAGGCTTCCTTGCGGTTAACTATTTTGGGTTGGTTTAAGCTTCTCTCAAACCTTAAGATAATATTAGAGAAAATTTGATTAGCCTAGGCTTTATAAGTGTGTAGTTGTCTTGTGCCTAATCAGATGTTAATATGATAAGTAGTATTGAGATTACTTATTTCCACATTTAATTTGTATGTGCATGCGAGATATAAAATTTTGAGCTGTGTTGGAGTTTCGACGATTTATAACTGTATGGTTTCGGTACTATATCGTGTTGTGTTGATAAGGTTTTGGTACTTTTTTAACTATGAAATATATTTATTTTTTCCTTAATAATGTGTTTTTTCCTATATCTTTAAAGTGACATTTAGTGTTTGATTATTGGAGGTGAAAAAAATTAATGAGGAAGGGAAAGGGGAGGGAAAGGAATTAATTATAAAAAAAATAAACAAGGAAGGAAAAGAAAAGATTAAAAAACAAAAAAAACGATTATGTTGTGGTGGCCTCGCAACCTCATGGAGGTAGCCTCGAGATCGTGATGGCCTCGTGACCTCACATAGGAGGCTGTTGCTCTCGGTGTCAAGCAGCGGGTGGAATGATAAATTCTGTCAATGCCGATCTACACCACTCTACATCTAATTCTATGTGAGCATGTGCCTATTTAACTAATGAGTTCTCCCACTTAAGTTACTATTTACTTTGGATTGGATTTAGCCGGGTCTCAAAAATCTTTATTACACCCTCCATTTTGTATCTTTCTCACATATTTAATTTAGCTGCTACATATTTTGTTTTATTGCACTCTACATGTTGCCCCATTTTCTTTCTTGGTTTGAAGTTAGCCCCCTAGTTGATTAGGACTTCAAATTCTAGAGTGCATTAAATATTGAAACTTTGCCTCTTTGGGATGG
Source organism: Kaempferia rotunda (assembly GCA_037177415.1). Classification (NCBI taxonomy): domain Eukaryota; kingdom Viridiplantae; phylum Streptophyta; class Magnoliopsida; order Zingiberales; family Zingiberaceae; genus Kaempferia; species Kaempferia rotunda. The sequence goes on along the minus strand of JBAMIB010000061.1, from coordinate 5,277,167 downwards.
ATTTCTTTTTGATATTTTAGAATCAGGTTTAACTATAAAATATTTCTAACCTATTCCCACCCTTCAATTTGAAGAAATCAATGCTAGCCAATTTCAACTTTAACAATTATATCCCTTCCTTAGTTTTATCATCCAATTATAGTCACACACTAGATGTGACGAAGGGAAAGGGGATTTTTAAGTCAAAGGAAGAGGAAGGAGAGAAATATGAGCGTCGAAGGTATGCGAGAAGGGGCGTCGGCATTGAACGAAGAGGAAGGGGTGGAGGAAGAACTCGAAGGAAGATAAAGAAGAGGTGTAGGGTGAGCTACCATTTCAATTTCAGCTCCGAGGAAGAGGAAGCTAAATTTTGTTTCTGAGGGAGGAAGATGTCACTAAACCATAAAGGAAGCTAACCATAGTCGGCTCACTACATGATGCCTATATCGAAGATCTCATATGCTGATTGGCAAGGAGAATGGAATGCTCCACGTATCTCGATAAAAATGACTTTGATATTATTAACCTTGGTCCGAATCTCTCTTTTTTTTTTATATATATATATTTTTTATTTTAGGTTAGCTAGTGATAATTGTATCTTAAGCTCATTTTTTCAACTATTTCATCAACAACATAATGGGAAAGGGTTAATGACTAAATATAACCTAACGTTACCGTTAGTTAACAAATATATCTTAAGTTCATAACTTATTTAAACTTCCAACAATTCTCTTACTCCATTAATATTTACCATTCATCAACTATTAGAGCAAATTGTGATATTGCTCATCCTAAGTGGTCCGACCCATAGTAAGATACAGTAAGGTAAATCACCGCTGGTCAAGACCTATTGGAACAAACACCCATGTAAGTACCAACTGGGCCAATTTGTGGGTCTACCATTCATTTACTATTGGAGCAAAAGGTGATATTGCTCATCCCAAACGACTAGTATCGCCTTCCCATGGCAAGATACAAGGTAAATCACAGGGGTGTTTTGTCCTAGTGCAGCAACCCTATGCATAGCATTTTGCACTCACTCGGAATTAAGAACATCCATAGGGTTCCAATTGCGCCAACCCATGGGAACCATTCATTTCCTATTAATTATTAGCATGGTTGCTTCAAATAATTTTATTAAACCCAATTAACATATAGTAATGAGTAATGACACTATATTATATGTGTATCTATGTATATATGTCTGTATGTATGACACAAACATATATATACATATAAATATAAATGAATGTAAATGTATGTGCCCGCCCACACACCCATATAATGCCATTACTAATGTAAATTGGGTTTGATAAAATTATTTTAAGTAATTATGTCAATAATTAATAGTAAATGAATGGTAAATATTAATAGAGGAAGAGGATTGTTGGAACTTTAAATAGGTTATGAACTGAGGATATTTTTGTTAACTAAAGTTGAGTATTGGAAGTGATAAAGTTTGTGATATTTTTAGTCATTAACCCTTTCCTACTATGTTGATTGATAAGCGAGTTGAAAAAAATGAGCTTGAGATACTATTTTCACTGGCTAACCTAAAAATAAAAATTGAGGTTCTGACCAAGGTTAATAATCTCAAGCTGTGTTTATTGAGATGCATGGATCTTTTCATTCCGCTTGCCAATCAACATGTGAGATCCTCGATATAGGTGTCATGGAGTGAGCGGTCTATGGCTAGCTTCCTTTGTGGTTTAGTGACTTCCTCCTCCCTCTAAAACAAAACCTAGCTTTTTCTTTGAGCCGAAATGGAAACGGTACCTCATTCTACACCTCTTCTTTCTCTTCCTCTGAGTTCTTCCTCCACCCCTTCCTCTTCGTTCAACATCAACGCCTCTTCTCGCATGCCTTCGACACTTATATTTCTCTCCTTCCTCTACCTTTGACTTCGAAGTTCTCGTCAGATCTCTAACATCAATACTAGTGGCACTATCATGAGTTGGTCAGGGACCGAAACCTTGGCTTGGCTCAAGATCTCAGTCTGTGGTTCTAAGGTTTAAAATCTCGAGCTGTGACGAAGTTTCGGTCATTGACTGAAATGATAGTGTTTCGGTATCATGTCGATGTTTTGATGCATGGTGTCAGTAATGAATTGGAGTTGAAAAGGGAAGGAGATGAAGCATATCTAAGTTGAATGCGTGGTTTTAAATCTTGTACCATGCTGGGCGAAGTGAAAACATATCATTCCGGTAAATTATTGCGAACGAGAAGAATAGTTGCGAACGAGAGATCCTATAAAATTATTTTAATATTGTTAAATTTTATTTAATATTGTTAAATTTTATTTAATATGGTTAAATTATTATTAAAGGTCTTAAATTTATTTTATCATTTATTATTCTAGGTCTTAGGTACATTAATGGATCAATTCATAAATAATATCTTACTTCTTGTATAAAATTAGTACCTTACTTCTTGTATACTATATAAGGGATTTTATGGCTTATTTTAACGTTATTTGTTGTATTTTTTGTATTAATTGCATAAATATAATATATAATACTTTTAGGGTATATTTTATTAACTGTATTTCCTTTATAATATCTTATATATTAATGTTATTTGCATTCTTTTTGTTATTATTTGATTTATTTTTTTCTTGTATATTATATAATTTATATACTATATAATACATTTTGGCTTATTTTATTAAGGGATTTATGGCTTTTGTATATTATTAGGCTCGATGATGAGCTATTTTAAGGCCTCTCGGGCTTGGATGGCTTCTCTATCTTTCTAATTTCCCATTCTAACGTCAATGATAGCTTTGGTCGTTCTTTAATGTCATTTATGGGTTTATTCTAGTTTTAGTTCGTTCTCTTGCATTTCTTCTTAGAATGTTGATATGGGGTGTATTTTTACTGGAATAGTTGCGGTAAACATGGCTCATTCCGTTTTTCAGCGAGTTTTTTGACGGTCAACATGGAACATACAATGGCGTAACAGCTTTTGTGTCGTCTTAGTTATTCC
>JBAMIB010000061.1:5262927-5273413 GCA_037177415.1 Kaempferia rotunda | reverse complement strand
TTCATCCACCACTAAGTCTATATATTGGATGAAACTCTTGTATGGCTAAGCAAGTTTGAGGTTATGAATGAAATCTGAGTTTTCTCTATTGTGAGAACTTCCTTTGAGTTCTTAGGCAAAGAACTAAATCTGATCTTATCAAGGCAACTTGTGGCGATTAAACACCCATGATTTATAACTCACCTTCTTATCTTTCTTGAGGGTGGCGTCAATATCCTTCTCCAAGCTGAATCTCAAGGCAATCCGATACTAGGCGATCTTATCATAAAGTCAATTAGAATGTTACTAGCCTATATAGCTCATGGGGGATTCAAGTTATATCAGATGGATGTTAAGTCAGCCTTCCTAAATGGGTTTATAAAAGAAATAGTCTATGTAGGTAAACCGCCTGACATTGATGACTTAGACTACCCTAACCATGTTTTCAAACTTAGAAAAGACCTTTATGGTTTGAAACAAGCTCCTAGGGCTTGGTATGAAAGACTATCCTCCACCTACTTAGTTTCTAAGAGTTTTAACCAAGGCGAAATTGAATCAACCCTATTTGTTAAGACCTTAGAAAAAGATATTTTTATAGCCCAAATTTAATAGATTATATAATTTTTGGCTCAACCAACATAAATTTCCTAAAAGTATTTATAAAAATAATGGAAAATGAATTTGAAATGAGCTTAGTGGGTAAACTAACATTCTTTTTTGGACTTCAAACTAAACAAACTAGAGATGACATTTATGTTCACCAATCCAAATATGCTAAAGAATTAATTAAGAAATTCAAAATGGAAAATTCAAATGACATAAATACCCCTATGACAACAAATGTAAAAATAGATAATGACCCTGAAGGTGTAAGTCTGTAGACTTAAAATATTTTGGAAGTGACATAGGAAGTCTTCTTTACCTAACTGCTTATAGACCTGACATTTTGTTTGCAGTAGGTATTTGCGCTAGGTACCAAACCTGTGCTAAGGAATCCCACTTAAGTGTCATAAAAATAATCTTTAGATATATTAAGTGCACCCAAAATGTAGATATTTGGTATCCTAGGACCTCAAATCTTGAATTATTAGGGTACTCTGACTCAGATTATGCAGGATACAAGTTGGACAGAAAGAGTACAAGGGGAAGTTGTCAATTATTCGGTCAGAGTCTAATCAGTTGGTATAGTAGAAAGCAACATTGTGTTGCATTATCTACAATTGAAGTAGAATATGTTAACCTAGGAGAATGTGTAGCACAACTATTATGGATGATTCATACAATTAAAGATTTTCATTTAAACTACACTAACACTAATATTTTTAATGATAATATTAGTTTAATTAATCTTATAAAAACTCCAATTCATCATTATAGTTCAACATATAGAATCAAAATCCAACTTAGCTGACATTTTTATAAAGCCTCTACCTGAGTCTGAGTTTAGTTCACTAAGAAGACAGCTTGGCATGTGCCTGATAGAATATATTTTTAATCTTATTGTTTTTTGAAAAATGCTTATTCCTTAAATGAATTTTTCATTTTAAGTCTCTTTTTAAAATGCTTATTCCTTACAAAATTAAAATTTGTTTTGAAAAACTTGTTCAACTTTTCAAAATGTTTTTTTAAAGACTTAGACTTATTTTATTTTAAAACTTACCCACTTCAAAACTAGGAGTTTTCTTTGATTTGGACTTAGACTTGGATCTAACCCTAGTTTGCATGATCCTATAGATTTAGAAGCCAGCATCTCACAAGCACATTAAGACTAACTTGGTTGACAACCTATATTGGGTTGAGATGCTTAGGACTAGGTCCTGGACTTAAGATGATTTAAATTCAGTGCATCGTTACAAGTTGGAGTCTATTATAAATACATTTAAAATTGATCAAGTCAAGTAACATGGCTCATGTTAGCTAATTTGAATGTTACACTTGACTTGACTATCCCAAGTAAAACTACTATTTATGACAGTTATTTAGTATCAAAAAGGGTTAGACAGGTGACTAAGAGTTTGATTGTTGTTATGTACACTTAAAGTTGTTTAAAAATACTGATTGTTTACTTTAATATATTTTTTATGCTTGGACTCTAGGAATGGGTGCCAAAATGGTTAATTTGCTTACATACTTTTCCCTTGTTTAATTGCTCTGATACTTATCTCAAAGTTTCTAGACTTAAAAGTTCAAAGTTTAAAGTTTTTTTTTCAAAGTTTTTTTATTCAAATTTAACTCAAAGTTTCTAAACTTTAAAGTTCAAAGTTCAAAGTTCTTTTTCTTTCAAAGTATTTTTTCAAACTTTACTCAAAGTTTTCAAACTTAACAGAAGTTTAAAATTCTTTTTCAAAGCTTTCAAACTTAATTTTGAGAGAATTTTGAGAGAGAGAAGCTCAATTTTGTTTTCTAAATGTTCTCAAAGTTAACATATTACAATTATGTTTGAAGCTTTCAAAATTAATTTTTGAAGTTAACTAAAATCTGTTATATTTTTCAATGTTAACTTGGGTTTTTAACTTTAAGTTTCATCTCCTTAATTACAAATGGTAACTGATTAATTGGGAGAGTAATAGTTTGAGGGGGATGCTTAAATTATCTATCAACTTTCCCTGTTTTTTTATATAATTGGTTTTGGTTAACTTTGAACTAAGGTTATCATAAATCAAAAAGGGGGAGATTGTTGATGCCGGAAGCACAAAGATCGAACCTTATTTTGATAATGGAAAAGGCTTCAATCTTAAGCTTATTTTGTGGACTAATATGTTTTGCTAAGTGTGCAGGAAACTCCTAGGTAGGCTAGGCATGAAGTCTTGGTGAGTGAAGCTGAGCACGAAGTCTTGGCGAGTGAAGCCGAGCACGAAGTCTTGACGAGTGAAGCTTAGCACGAAGTCTTGGTTCGGGGAACAAGCACAAGACTTTGCCGAGCGAGGACAGCGGATAAGAGTCAAGAGGGGCCGAGGATTGGACATCATTGAGATTCAGGTCTTCGAAGGCCAGCAAAAGTCCAACCGGAGGTACCGGTTGGCAAAAGGTAAATTCTCCGGAGTGGAGTAGGTGAGGACACGATCCCTTGGTGAGGGAATAATAGGTGTCAGTCTAACCTAAGGTTTCTAGTAAAACATGAAAGTCAGGACCAAGACAGTATTAACTGTTCATAAGCACACCACACACTTTCTAGTTGCATATTACCTGTGCTAACTCTGTGTTATAGGAAATATCTCTTTTATTATGTAGTACTAACTCTGTTTTTTAGGACCCTCAGTGCTGAGAAATCAGGATGAGGCCGCCCGGACAGTCCAGGCGGTCGGACCAGGTTCTGGCATCCTGGAGATGATAAAACTTCACAGATGAAGTTTCTGTGAGGATGCGCCACGTTTGGCCCCAAAGGGGCGCCTGGAGAAATCGTATATAAGGATTCGACCAGCAACTTCAAAATTAAACTTTGATAAATTTTTGCTTCTATGTGCTGCGTTAACGAGACTCCGACAATGCCGAAATCGCTCCGACAACTCTGAGCTTCCGATTTAGATCTGTAAAGATTGTCGTTATAATTTTTAGTTTATTTTTTGCACTTAAAGTCAACATTCTTGTGATTAATTTGTAATTTCTTGAACTGCTAGTGAATTGCCCAAAGTAAGCACTCAAGGAGTGTGGGCCTTCGAGTATGAGTTGCTATAGACTCCGAATAAAGTAAATTGCAATGTCGTTATTTCTTTTACATTACCACTACGTACTAAACCATATTTAAATCTGAAGATTTTTTTGTTGCAATATCACCCCCCCCCCCCCCTATCGCTCTATTTGACCCTACACAAGATAGGTATCTTGCACATATTTCACTGCAAATAGTATATCCGGTCTACTAGCAGTTAAGTATAATAAGGTACCAATCATACTTCTATATTGTTTTGGGTCAATTAATTTTGCTTCTAGATTACTATCTATCTTAGTGTTTGTGCCCATAAGGGAAGACACGACTTTAGTATTTTCTAAACCAAATTTCTTGATAATTTCCATAGCATATTTGGTTTGATAGACGTGGGTTCATTCAATAGTGTGTTTGACTTGCAATACTAAAAAGAAAATTAATTCCCCATCTAGACTCATTTCAAATTCATTTTCCATATGTTTGATAAATTCATCAAGAAACTCATCATTTGTTGAACCAAAAATAATATCATCAACATAAACTTGAGCAACAAAAATATCTTTATCTTTAAACTCCAAAAATAAGTTTGGATCAATTGTGCCTCTTCTAAAACCCTTAGAGATTAGGAAAGATGAAAGTCTTTCATACAAAGCCCGGGGAGCTTGTTTTAGTCCAAATAGGGCTTTCTTAAACTTGTAAACATGATTTAGGTAATCTAAGTTTTCAAATCTGGGTGGTTGCTCTACACAAACCTCTTCCTTAATAACTCCATTTAGGAATGCCTATTTCACATCAATATGATGGAGTTTGAAACTCATGTAAGCAGCATACCCTAATAGTATTCGGATAGACTCTAACCTCTCAATTGGAGCATAAATTTCATCATAATCAATTCATTCAACTTGATTGAAACATCTAGCTACAAACCTAGCTTTATTTCTAGTGATTTTTTCTTTGGTCATCTAATTTATATCTAAAGAATCATTTTGTTGAAACAATTGTACTATCCTTGGACCTTGGAACTAATTCCCATACTTCACTTCTCTCAAATTGATTTTTACTCTTCTTGCGTTGCTAGGATCCAATCCACATCAATTAAGGCTTCATCAATCAATTTTAACTGAAATTAAGATATTAGATCAACTTGACTAGTATGATCTAGTCTTTATTCCTTGTGTGACATCTCCAACAACTTGATCCATAGGATGATCTTGATGAGTCCTTAAAGTTATAGGAACCATGGATTCATCACTTTCAAAATGATCATTACTTCTGTGTTATTTCATCATTGAACACATTTCTACCTCCCCTTTGATCAATACCCCCTAATTGAAAATTTTTAATTCATTGGGTAATATTTTGATTTTCTTCAATTATATCCTTAGCAATGGAGGATTTTCTAGGATAGGTGGTAGTGGATTTATCAAATTCAACATCCGATGATTTCTCAATCATTTGAGGCCTCTTATATAAACTCTATATCCTCTATTAGTAGATGTGTATTCTACTAGGATTCCCTCATCCGACTTAGATTGAAATTTTCCTAAGTTATCCTTGGTATTTAAGGATATAAGCCTTGCAACCAAAAGACTTTTTCAAATGGTGTTTTTCCAAAGAATCGATGAATTAAAACACGGTTTTGAATATAACATGTGGTATTTATCGCCTCCAGCCAAAAATAACTAGGCAATGAGTTAGCATTAAGCTTAGTTCTAGTCGCTTCATGTAAGGCACGATTTTTCCTTTCTACTACACCATTTTGTTAAGGTGTTCTTGGACAAGAAAATTCATGCTTATACTCATTTTCTAAACAAAAACTAGAAAAGTTTTGGCTAAAAAATTCACCACCATAATCACTTCAAATTCGATTGATTTTAAATTTCTTTTCATTCTCTACTCTCTTGATAAATCCTATGATTATTTCTATTGTTTCATCCTTATATTTCATAAAATACACCAAACCATATATCTTGAAAAATCATCAGCTATCACTAAATAATATATGTTGCCTCATGATGGAGTACTATGACAATAAAAAAGAATCATTGTGCAATCCTAATTCATCCAGGAGCTTAATATCCATTGTCCAATTACAAAGGTTATAACCTACAAGATTAATCCACAACATCACATGGACATATATCAAAAGGATCACATATAATTCATCCAAGATCAAATCATATACATCAAGAATCTATATATGTCCAAGAATAGCAATTCAAAGATAACAATCTAATCTCACAAGAAATCATCCACAAGATTAGATCAATTCATTCCAAAGACCAAATCTAAGAATCTCATCAAGAAGGGATTACAAGGCCAATATCCAAGATTACAATCAATCATCCTCACAATTACACCTCACAGTCAAGAACACAATCTTCTATCAATCCATAGAAGGGAAATCAAAGGAAGAATGAGGAGAAAGAATCTTACAATTCATCCAAGGAGATCCAAGAAGATCGAAGGAGAAAACTACAAGAAACTTATCTTTTAATGTCGATACACCCACAAGTATATGGGAATATCGAAGTAAAATAAAAGATATAGTATCCACAGAAACTATTGATTAAGTACTATTTAACTTCGCACATCGATTTATCTAGACAAACGAAGGGTTGTATGTGGCAAGAGAAAGAGAGATGAAGAGGTAAGAGAAGAGAGAGGGGAGGAGTGAGGTTGATGGGTGAATAGGTAGATTCAAGGATTTCAGTTTCATTGTGATGCTAGTTAACATCCCCAAGTCTTGATCATATCCTCAATTCCATGCTTACATTTATAGGGATTCCAACTAGGTTACCGGTATTCAATGCTACTAAGTAGAAGAGGTAATATAGAAAGTCCGATTAAAGGATTACGCCTTTCTCTAGGGCTCCCCGGTCATACGTCTCTATATTACACAAGTCATTTAGTAACACTAATACTGGAGTGTCAACTCTAATTAGAATGTCCTAACAAGGATTAGTCCCTATATTAAGATCTTTTGACTCTAGGATGTGGGTAAGTACCAATGCACCTCTGTCACTAAGGGCACAAGATGTTCGCCTGGCTATCCACCCTAGTAGCAACCATAATATAGAGACAAGATCCCTCACATCTACATGTTTATACCATTCACACATTTCGTCAAACATATAAAAGGCATAACACACAATAGAACATGACAATAAGAACCACATATGTCCAAATACATAGTTCATACATCAACATCGCATCCAATTACTTCCTACATCCTATATCTAGAGAATCTACTTCATTTCAAGGAGCTTACAATCAAGAGACAATAGATCTAAGCAATCCATATCCAAACACCAAAGGAAGAGAGCAAAGGAATGCTTATCATTGTTGTGCCGGTCTTCTTGATTAATCTTCTTGCTCTGGGGGTGGATGGATCACCGGAGACATCTTCTTGGCGTAGATCTTGGGTTCTCCCAATTTGGAGAACCCTTCTCCAATCCTAGGGGTGGAGCCCCTTAGCGTACGGTGTCCAAAGATGCAAGAAAAGGGGAAAACCCCCTATTTATAGGCTCCACTCTGCTCCACATAGCCCGCTACACGACCGTGTGGGGGGTTTTTTCGGCCAAAAAATGCATGGTCGTGTGAATTCACACGATCATGTGAGAGTTCCCACAGCCGTGGAGGGCTTTGTTTTTGAAATAGAGCATATCTCCAACTGGCAAAGTCACATGGTCGTGCGACCTTCACATGGCCATGCGAGGCACCGCTGTGCAGAATCACACGGCCATGTCTGAATGAAAGTTTTAGAACTAGAAGTCTCCCGCATTCTCCAATTTGAATAGACCTGAAACTCCTACTAAGCATAAATTTATGGTTGTTTTACAATTGGTCCGCACTGTAATTTGGATCCTTGCACGCCTGTGGCTTTTGCTCATATGATCTTGTGCAGAAACTTCCATAGTCGTATGGTTTATCAAGTCAGGGATATGTGTGTGTAATTTGGGTCCATTTTGACTTCGTTTTGACCCTGATATCCTATGATGAACATGGCAACATCGCTAGACATCTACTTCCAAATTTGCTTGAATATGCATTTTTGCTCCATTTTCTCTCCGGAATCCATCAATAGCATCAATGACATGATGTATGATGTAACTAGGACATTTTTATTATGCAACAAAAACTAATCTACAATCCACTATACACAAAACCAAATTTGAACACAAAACCAAATTTGAAGAGATATGAAAGGAAGATCAGTTACCAAGTGAAGCGTGTCAAATAACAATATCATTGAAGCTTTAAAATATACTCCTCCATCAACACAACCCTCCTAATTAATGAATCATACAAAAAGAATAGACAAGAAAAACTAAGTAGGGGATAAGGGATCTTTATTAACAAAGTAAAGAAACAAGAAAGAAACTATATGAAAAGTGAATTGAACTTGGGTTGTCTCCCAAGAAGCGTTTGTTTAAGATCATTAGCTTGACCCCTTATTTAGGCTCATCTAAATCTTGATCTGGCTGGAGTAGAATACTTCTGGACTTTTCTTCCAATAGCCCATGTTATTATGAGGAGAGTTGTGGTCATGTGAACAATGTAATATAGCACCACTCTCCCCATATTCGTCTCCTTGTGTGTTCTTTCAAGAGGTCGGATACAGTTCAGATTGAGCTTCCAATTATAGGCTCCATGAAAACCTACACACCCCAAGGAAAAACAAACCTCCCACAGACATAGTATATAAGATAAAACTAAAACTATATTAAAACAAACTGAGTGTATATCATAATAATCACATCCAATAAAATCTAATACATGTACTTCTATAATGGTTTCAGAAAGATCACTAGAAATACTTACATTGCATAGGTGAAAGTTACCTGCAAGATCTAAACTAGTAGATGTGATATCAACATGATCAAATGATGGTTCACTTTGGTGGAGGTAAAAGTGCAACTAAATGTAGTGATTCTTGGGATATTGATACCACATTACAATCTCCTACACATGGATCCACTACATGTTCTAATCTTGCAAAACTCATAGTGTCGAGCAATTTTGAGGATATAGGAGGTGATTAATGAGATACTGCTTCTTTTAGTACACTCCCCTACACTTCCTATTACAACATCATCTACATCATATAGAGGATCAGAGGAGGCTTGGTGGGACACGGATTCAGAGGCAATGTTTTCATCCATTTGTAGTAATGCTCATAGTGCCCAAACCCCTCGTGGGACAAAGAGTTCTTCTAGATCTTGAACTGTGGTCTTCATCTGACTAGGAGCAAGAATATTTGAGTGTTGGGAGTCCTCCAAGTTAGTCATCTCACCACTTGATAGTGAATCAAAATCTTGAACTTCTATTGGACTCTGACTTACTTGAGAAAATTGCTCAACATTTTGCTTTCAATTGTAATCAAAATTTTGATGATTAATCCAATCTTGATTGTAGTGTTGAAGTGAGTCTGGAGTTGTTGTTGCTGTGATTAGAATTGCACATCTTCCTCAAAAGTATGTTGGTGTTGAAAATTTTGAAACTAATTGATTCCCCATTCATTGCTCCAAGTTTTTTAGCGGAATCATATATGTCTTGTTGTGAAGGTTGGAATAGATTTTGAAGCTCCATGGGGGAGGTGGGCAGCTATATGGAAGAAGTGACATATAGCAGCTGGATGAGACGTGCTACCACATTTTTTAGAAAATAATAACAATTGATCAGAATCTGAATCATATTTTTCTTCATCAATGGATATGGGTGTGAAAGTTTCTTTTGACAACCTGCTAGATATGTTAGTGCCCATGATAAAAAAAAAATAACAAGGCAAAACAAAAATACAAAACTAACATGAAAAGAAAATGCATTATGAAAGGAAAAAAAATGCAAAATAATTTTGGATTTTACATATAGAAAAGGAAAGACTATTCAAATATCTAGAGCAATCCATATCCTAGTTAACTAATGTTAATGCAAACAGTCCCCGACAATGCCGCCAAAAACTTGATACACCCACAAGTATATGGGAATATCGAATTAATTTAAAATATACTATATCAATAGGAATTGTTGATTAAGCACTAGTTAACTTCGAATGTCGAGTTATCTAGACAAACGAAGGGTTGTATGTGGCAAGAAAAAACAGTGCAAGAGTGATGTGAACCCAAGGAGAAAGATCTCAAGAACCCAAAACGAATGGAAGAAAGGATGAAAGAAGATTTACTAAATCGATAAGAGGGATGAAAAGGAAACTTCGACCCAATGCTTAGAAAAGCACGACCCTTAGTAAAGAAGATGGAAGACGCTAAAACCTTGGGATTGAGGTTGATAAGTCTTTAAACGCCACAAGGGAATGCCTTGATAAGATCTAGTTCAATAAAGAACCAACAAGTTAGAGTGTCACCATGCTTTAGATGAAAATATGCCAAAAGTTACATAGTGAGCCACCACCCCCTTTATTTATAGCTATAGGGTGACCTAATGTCACGCCCCGAGGGAGTCCCTACTAGACAAAAATTCGGCAGCATCTCCCCTATACCGGTGACAATATGAATCCTGAATACAATCCTCCAACCTCGTTCAACACGGCCGGAACAAATAAAAATAAATAGCAAGCATTCCACACAGTTTATAATACTATAAAGAAAACTAAGCATAACTACACAGTTTATTTATATAAAACTATCCACCGCTATCACGAAAGAAAACCTCGCAAAATTCATAACCATACGGAAAACATCACAGCGGAAAATAAGAAACGTGGGTAGCATACCCAAAACACGATATAGAAAATAATCCATGGGTATTAAACACAAAACATCACAAGTCTAACATAGTTGTAGATAATGTAACAAGTATCAAACCAAAACCAAGGAAACCATCCTGATATGGGGGACTGGC
>JBAMIB010000061.1:5183252-5197292 GCA_037177415.1 Kaempferia rotunda | reverse complement strand
CTTTCTTATTCTTGTGTGCTATTATAGTGTAGAACTCATCTCTTTTCTATGTTTGTCTAGCTAATTCAATAAAGCCTATTAACTAGTGGTTAGAATCTAACTCTCTGTGGATACGATATATTTTATTATTACTTCGATAAACTCATACACTTGTGGGTATATCAATCCATATTATAGTTCATCTTGAGTTAGCGCTAATCACCCAATACTCATATAATTTAGGTAGGCAACATTTACCAATTATATTATATGTAACTCTTGTATAGTTAGGTGAACAAGACTATTTGTTCGTTTGCTCATCTTATGAAATCCATATTATGACTCATCTTGAGTTAGTTTTGGCTAATCACCCAAGATTAATATAATTTGAATTACATCGTATGGGATATACCTCTAAGTCTCAATCCAATTGATGTAACTTAGTTAAGTTACACCCAAAGTTCAATAGTTGGACATCACAATTGTCCTATCGCACTTTACCAAGATAAATCGAGTCACATTGCTTTGACAAAACCTGATTACAATTGATCAAGTTAGTAGTGAGTACCAAACTTTGGTAGACATATGAAAGAATCTAATTACGATTAAATTGTAAGGATCTAGAGTGCTAAACACGCAAAAAGAGCAGCGGACAAACCATATACTCAGTATTGTTAAAAGAGATTCTACCTTTGTTGCGTGCCCTTCGCAATCACGACAGCAACCTTCTTTCTTGTTTGCGGATCTTAGCGCGATCAGGATGTTCGTACCTCTACAGTATCCACACGATCACGCTCCGTTCGTCTCACGAACTCATGATTTGGAGAAGAACAACTAAAAGATGCTAGCCTCCTTTTGTTGTTCGGCCAAAGGAGGAGAGGTGAAGAAGAAGAAGACAAGAAGATCAAATATCCTCACAAAATGAATGAAAATCCCCCTTTTGCACTCATCCAAGGTACCAAAGATTTTTTGGCTTTTGATCTTCCTTTGATTAATGATCCATTAAACTCTTTAATGAAAGAATACAAAAGGTCTTTTGCCTTTTGGTCTTCTCTTTCAATGCATGATTAATCCAAATTAATCATCATTTTTTCTTCTCTAATGAATGGGTTCAATTGAGTCTAACTCGGATTAGACTCCATCTAACCCAATGATTCTAACTCGGATTGGACTCATTAATCTCATAAACCTAATCATCTCACAATTGGACAACATGTCACTCCAATGAACTAGCTATCATAACTAGCATTTATGTTCAACTCTCAATATCTCAATGTCTCCAGCTAGTGAGTAACAACTGTTTGGTTATACCAAGGAGTATAATCCGTGCTAGCTTCATAGAATCGATGATGTCTGAACTCATCAATTCATCGACTAGGGACTATTTCGATACTTTCATAATTACACATGTAGAGATACTCACTAGTTGTGATATAATTACAAATTTTCTCATGCTATGAATTGTATTGTGGACATTCAGTAAGTGAGTCTAAGACCTTTCGAACACATGAATAATGCGTACTCAAATAGTGAATGCTTATTTATCTAAGTAAATAATATAAGTCATAAGACAATTGCCTTAGGACATCTCTCAAATATAACACCTTCTCCATGATTGGTCACCTAACCTGATCCATGTCTCTATGATTGCTTGACTTAAAGTAATGCACTATAATAAGTATTGTGGTCGAGAATCATAATCTTAATATCTCACTCTATCTAAACAATACACGATCAATGTTTTTTTTTGTGAGACGTACTGATTAAGGAAAACTTAAGTTCAGGTGAGCATGCAATTCTATTGTGGTGTTCATTCGAAATAGCACATGTCAAGCTCCCTTCTCAAATAACTAAACTCATTTTTTTAGAGTGACTTGGTAAAATTATCTGCTAGATTTGAATGATACTCAATATGGTTAAACTCAATGTCTCCTTAGATAAATGATATATCTAATGAAGTGATGTTTCATTCTAGGAATGTAAAGGTACTGTGCGATAACATAAGTACAATAACTTGACAAAGTACCACTGCATCATTCTAGAACAAGCATATTGAGTGAAGCATAATAACAAGTATTGTGGATCGAGAATTATAATCCTAACGTCTCACACCCATCTAACCAATACACAATCAATGTTATCCTTAAGTTTTTTTTGTGAGATGTACTAATTAAGGAAAACCTAAATCTAGGTGTGCATGCAATTCTACCATGGTATTCAGCCTATATAGCACATGTCGAGCTCCCTTCTCAAGTAACTGAACTCATTTTTAAGGGAGTGACTTAGTGAAAATATCTACTAGATTTGACTTGGACTCAACGTGGTTGACCTCAATATCTTCTTTAGGTAGTACATGATCTCTATTGAAGTGATGCTTCATTCTAGGAATGTAAGGTATTGTACGATAACATAAGTACAATAAACCTGACAAAGAACTCAGTGCATCATTTTAGGACCAAGCCCATTAAAGTGAAGAAGCATAACAAGCATTGTGGATCGAGAATCATAATCCTAACATCTCACACTCATCTAAGCAATACATAATCAATGTTATCCTTAAGTTTTTTATGAGATGTACTGATTAAGGAAAACCTAAGTCTAAGTCAACATGTAATTCTATCGTGGTGTTCAGTCTACATAGCACATGTCGAGCTCCCTTCTCAAGTAATTGAACTCATTTTCTGAGAGTGACTTTGACTTAACGTGGTTGACCTCAATGTCTCCTCTAGATACATAATCTCTAATGAAGTGATGTTTCACTTTAATGTGTTTGGTCTTATAATAATG
Organism: Kaempferia rotunda; assembly: GCA_037177415.1. Taxonomy (NCBI): domain Eukaryota; kingdom Viridiplantae; phylum Streptophyta; class Magnoliopsida; order Zingiberales; family Zingiberaceae; genus Kaempferia; species Kaempferia rotunda. The sequence continues at coordinate 5,194,526 of JBAMIB010000061.1, read as the reverse complement.
CACCAGTTCTTTGTCAGGTTTATTGTACTTATGTTATTACACAGTTCCTTTCATTCTTGTACTCGAGTCCATAGTCAACTAATGTGTGCATCATCCTAATTGCGATACACACTCTCCCATTGCAACATATTCAACTTTGATTAAGGAGAGTGCAATGAAATGTTGTTTCCTACTACACCAACTCACTAGTGATGACTTGAGGAATTAACATTCTCCACTAGTGCTCTAGTTATCCAACTTGCAATGCATGGTTAGAGTCAGTGTATCCTTCGAGTTCAAAACTTTTCATCTTAGGGTGCATTCATTGTGCTTTTCAGGTATCTTATTATTTGCTTCACAACATGTGAGATTCCTTTGCATATGACTAATAGGATGCACATTTATCTATTACAAACAAAATATCTAGTTGGCTGGTAGTGAGGTATACCGGTTTACTTATTGCACTTCTATAAAGTTTAGAATCGACGTCATTTCCTTCTAGATCATTATCTAATTTCACACTTGTAGACATGGGTGTGGGCGATTCTTTCATTGTTTCCATCCTAAACTTCTTAATTATTATTTTTCTATTTGGTCTAGTGTATATAAATATGCTCCTTAGTTTATTTGATTTGTAGTTCTAGGAAGAAAAGGAGATCCCCCATTTGGCTCATTTTAAATTCGCTCTCCATATGATCTTTTCGAAAGGCATTTTGTGGACCTAAAATTGATGTCGTCTACATAAACTTTGGTCACAAAATATTAGTCCCATTCGTCTCCAAGAATAATGCGGAATCGATCTGTCCTCGCCTAAATCCTTAGATACCAGAAAGGTAAACAATCTTTTACCGCACTTTAGGTACTTGTTCTTGACATAGAAGGACTTCTTTCAGTTTATACATGTGGTTAGGTAATTATGGGTTTTAAAATTTGACGGTTGTTCAATAAACACCTTCTCCTTAATGAATCCGTTTAGAAATGTTGACTCACGTCCATCTAATAAAGTTTGAAGCTTTTGTGTGCGGCATAAGCGTAAACGGATAAACTCAAGACGTCTACTAGAACATAGGTCTCATTATAATCTAGTTCCTTTTCCTGGTAAAACCTTTAGCTGCTAATCTTGCTTTGTTTCTAACTATAGTTCCCTTATCATCTAGTTTGTTTCTAAAGACTTATTCGACGACTGATCCTTCTTTAGGTCTACGAACTAGGTTTAATACTTGGTTTCTCTCAAATTGATCAAGTTTCTCTTGCATTGACAAAATCCAATCAGTATCCTGTAGTGCTTCCTCTATGTTCTTGGATTCAATTGTGATAATAGTGCAAAATTAGTTCAGTTGGGTGATTTAGATTCGTCCTAGTGGATCTTGGTGCTTGAGTAGTGTTTGACTCACTCTCAAGTAATGTCCATTCTAAATCTTTCATCATCTAAGTCATATTTATCTCCCCCTTGAGTCTTGTTCTCATTTAATGTCAATTTGTTAAATTTGATTTCATCTTTATTAATTTGTAAGCTGGATGGTTTTTATGGTTTATTTTTATTAAATACTATGTCCCCTAACTTTTTTAATCCTATGAGTCTTATTGTTGTAAACTCTAACGTCTTTACTAGTGTTTGAGTAACCTACCAACCTTATCTGGTTTTGCTGACAATTTACCTAGATTATCCTTAGTGTTTAGAATGAACACCTTACAACCAAACATGTGGCAAAAGACGATTCGCTCGCCCCCGTGCCTCCGCCAACCCGTCCCCAGGCCAACACGAAGGAGGTAAATCACAGGTGACTACTAGTCATTAGTGCAAATGGTTAAGACATGAGGGAGGTATATGCTCGGACTCGCCGAGTTTCGACCTCTAGACCTCATGTGACAACCTCCCATGTCTTAACCATCGCACCGCCCCGAGGGGACACCTTACATGCATAGATGATTGATTGCAGGTGGCTTGCCAAACCATAGTTCATGAAGTGTCTTGTTAAGATATTTGTGAACTAGGTCCTATTTTGAATGTAACACGCCATCTTTATTGCTTTTGCCCAAAGATGACTAAGAAGGGAGTATTCCTTGAGCATACTCCTAGCCGTCTCTAGCATAACTCAGTTCTTTCTCTCGATTGCCCCATTTTGTTGAGGTATCCTAGACTTTAAAAATTCATGCTTATAACCCTTACCACTACAAAACTTTGAGAACCTAGCATTATCGAATTCTCCACCATGGTCACTCTGTATTCTGTTTATCTTAACTCTTTTCTCATTTTCTATTCGATTACAAAAGGTTATAAAGATATCTACAATCATGTCCTTATGTTTTATGAAATGTGCCCAAACATATCGAGTGCAATCATCAACAACAACCAAATAGTAATGACTACCATTCAATGATACAGTTTTGCTACTATCAAACAAATCTAAAGCTCATACAGTAGTATTTAAACTCTTACTGCAACATACAACTTTTGTTTGCTTAAGTGAGTCTTTCCATCTGTACTATAACCCTCTAACCCTCACGCAACTACGAAGAACCCTCTCACTCTAACCTCTCCTACACCTCTGACCTCTCCCAGTAGCTCCCTCTTGTCAAAGTGCCTATCACTCTTTTCACTCTATAGCGTACCAGGGTACCAGAGAAAGGACAAAAGATACTGTCTAGCAGGGAACAAATTCAACTCTTGCCTAAGAAAGATGATTCTAGGCTACAACGTTTTCCCATTTGACAAGTTCCCCATGTTTTGTCTTTCTGGTAGGTTGATCTGGACAGTCCTCATACGAGTTCTCCTTTGGTCAACTTCCCTATTGACTTTAGGTTCATATGTTCCAACCTCCCATGCCAAATCCATACTTTATCTTCCTTAGACATATAACACTTGACAAGTGAATTAGTAGCACAAGGTAATGATATAGTATAAATGTTATTGTTTCTGCAGCTTGTAGGTACTTTTTCATATATCTTATTGTGTGATACCAAGCACTTGGTCAAGTTAAACTCAAACTTTATATCCAGTATCATAAAGCTGGGTGACACTTACAACAATAACAACCAAGCCTTATCCAACTAGGTAAGGTTAGCTCTAGCTGACACTTAACAAATTAAATTAAACTTCATACCTTTGACCAGAAACGCATCTCTAATTATGAAATTTGGCTTAAAATTGATATTACCTCTACCTATTACCTTTAGTTCTCTTCTCTGTTGTTCCAAAGGACACAATGCCCTTGTGTTTGTACCTCAGTTTGGAGAACTTTGATGCATCCTTAATCATGTATATAGATCATCCACTATCATTGAACCAGTCCTTTGTATGCTCTGCCTTAATCTGTATCTAATCAGATACGAAAAGCAAATGTTTTGGTACCCAAATGTTGGTTCCAGTGGCGTCACTCAGATATTGCTTGGGAACCCAAGCTTTTATAGTTCTATATGCAGAAATAGATCAAGCATTTGCCCTAGCATTTACAGATGAATAATAGCCGTGTATGTCACTTCACATGATTTATAACCAAGACTAGCCTTGTTATATAGTGCTCTCTGAACTCTAACTATCATATCAAGATACTTTGAACTCGAGCTAAACTTCTCTAAGCTTTTTCTAAGATTCTCTATTTTTAATTTCAGGAAGAATTTTCTTCTATAAGTTTTTCAACTTCAGAAGAATTTCCTTCCTGAACTTTACAAGTGATGGCTAAAGATGCCGTGTGTCTCAACATTTCAAGTTCAGATTCTAAATATCTAATTCTTGGCTTAGATTTTTCTAATGACTTATTCAAACTAATGATAACCGAATGACATTTACTAAGAGAAGTTACCTCGTCTTCCCTAGATGATGACTCATAATCACCAGATTCCTCTGAGCTACTACTGTCTGAGCTCTCTGATTCATCATCAATGGCCATCAATGCAAGATGCCTTATCCTCCTTTCGATTTCCTCACCATCAGATGGTTCTGATGATAAAGATTCATCCTATGTGGCCTTTAAGGCTCTCTTCCTGTTTTGCTTCTGATCTGAATCTTTCAACTTTGGACAGCCTGCCTTGATGTGTCCTTTCCTGTTACAACCAAAGCAAACAGTATTAGACTTCCATTTCGAATTTGGTTTACTTTTACCTTCTCTCCTTATTTCTTTTGAGTGATCCTTTGGTTGCCTTCTACTGAATCTCCTGCCTTTCCTCATGATCTTCCTCACAAAGTTTGCCACCTCCTAGGAAGATATATCACTGTTCCCTCATACTCTGGTGGCCTTCCTTTTTGGTTTGCTGGTTCCTTTAGTCTTAGAATCTACAATACGAGCAATAACTTTTTCTAGTGTTAAGACAATTCATATAATTCAAATTCACAAAATAATTTGTCTAATTTTATAATTGACAAAACTCTTGATACCTTGTATGCATCTACCATGGATAACCAGAGTGTACTCCTAGAAAATCCTTTAAGGGCATATATAATTAAATCTCTATTCTCAACATTCTCTCTAATAGAGTCAAGATCATTTAGTAGTTCCTTGAACCTACCATGAAGTTGAGTGCCCAACTCATTGTCTTTCATTGTAAGTCTTTCATTGTACAGTTTAAGAGTTGATTGATGAGGATGTCATGTCTGACTATTCTAGAATTTCGAGTGCTCACATGCAACTCTATTAATTTTTCACATAGCTCACTAGCACTGTGAAAAGGATTGACCTTGGTTAATTGTTCTGACACTAAACTACATTATAGTGTGACTACTACAACCTTTGCATTGACTTGACCTTTTCATTTTTGTTCTAGGGACCACTTATCAGACTTTAATGGCTTTCCCTCCTTGTTGGTGGAAAATCGAACCCTCCTTTATCGAGAACTAATGAGGTAAAACTCCATACGACTTCTCCAATACGAGAAGTTGGTGCCGTTAAAGAATGGCGATCTAGTGATGTTATATCCCTCTTGCGTCGACATAGTCATTGAACAAATTGGTTTATTGGTAGTTATACCTCTAAAGTAATTTGCTCTGATGTCACTTATTCAATCGTAGGTGTGCTAGTGGATGGTGAATAGCATGCATAACAGTTTTTGTTGCTAATCAATTACTATTAGAGTTAATGCAGTAGAAAATATAATAAATAACTCAAAGTAAGCATCATAGAGCCAGACATAACACAATCACAAAAAATACCAACATTTGATATAGTTCACAACCCCCAGGTTGTTACCCCATAGTCCTAAATTCCTCACTGCAAATTCGCTAACTTTCTCACCCAGGTAGAATAAACCTCTTACACTACAATAAATTTTAGAGTCTTCAAAGATATATAAGAACGTAAATGAAGCAATACTTTACACTGATTAGCTGAATCTGAGAATGCACGGATCTTTCCTTCTGATTATAGTCCGGAAGAAAAAGTAACAACTTATATAGATCAAGATCTTCCCACAAAATTTCTCTGTCAAAGTAGTAGAACTTTTTCAGAATCATCATGCTCAAAGTCATTATTCTTGTTGTCGTAATTGTTCATGTGCTTGAGCAAAAGCAACTTCTTTTATAGACTTTGTCATTAGTCGACTGTCCATATTCTCTTAGTTGACTGATCACCTTGGTCTTCTCCGATCAGGCCGATTTATAGTATATCTGAATCTTCGAGATCGCCCAGATCATCTTCTAATTCTGTCATTAATGTGCTCAGATAGTCGACCCTTCATCCTTTGTGTTTTTCTAAAATCCATGAGTCAACTGTTTTGTTTTGCTATGTAAATCATCAGTCAACTGCTTAAACTTCTATTCCATTCTAAAATTCATAATCGACTTCCTTAGTTAACTGAGTTTGTTCAAACTTCTGTTCTATTCTAAAAGTTAAAAGCTTCTATTCCATTCTGAAATTCATCAATCAACTTAGTCAATTGTTCAAGGTTTTGTTTCTTTCTGAAATTCATCAGTAGACTTTCTCAGTCGTCTGTTCAAGCTTCCGTTCCATTCTATGCCAAACCACACATTCAAGCACACTAAGTCGTCTGGTCAAGCTTCCGTTCCATTCTATGCCAAACCACAAATTCAAGCACATTAAGGTTTCCATTAGTTGATTGTAAATGCATAGCAGTCGACTACATGCAAACCACGACCTCAATGGTCATTCTTCGTATTAATTAGTTGACATCAACATATCACTCGTAGACTTATCCCATACTACGAATCCGAACTTGTTCAAATTCAATGTTTGGATTCTCCTTGTGCAATCGATTGTTACCTCATATCAATCGAATTCAACCCCTTTACAAGTCAAGCCCACATAACACCAAAATTACTCTCGTCCCATAGTTACATGATCTCGACGCTCGTAGATTAGAAGTATACTTGTCAGAAGACCTCCATGCCAACTGATGTTCCCTGCTTATAGCCACACCCCTCTTGAGTATTTCTCTACTTGGAGTCTCATCACTCCTGGTTTTCCTTGCCAGATCATTCTTGGATTTTCTCCGCCTAACATCCAGCATCTCATGCTTGCTAGGACTTACACCATGTCCATCTATCAAGTTACCTGCACCTGCACACCCACAAATGACACACGACATTAGATTATAACAAACACATAACTTAATTATGGTGCAGACATCAAAATCTAGCATCACACAAGCTTGATTGGGTTGTATTACCAACCCACCAAAACCTGCATGGGTGATTGCATCAACAATATCTTGTATTGGAAAATACATGATTTCATCATGTGTTCTATGTGAATATTGATTGATACACTAATTAGGGTAATTTCTTAAACAAACAAATAGTCATTAATGAAGAATTGTAAATCTTGGTCTTAACATATAAATAGATAATGGCATATCTTATTTTCTAAAAGATAACACATAAGCACAAGATTGTTATAATTAGATTCTTGCATAAGTTATTTTCTCTTCTAGCCATCATTCCTTCCCTCTACATTAACTTTGATACCAACAACATCAAAGATCCATATGATTAAGATTCATAGTATACTGTTGACTAGTACAATTGTCAGTTGATTATGATTTTGAACACTTAATGGCTACTTACAACTTAACTTTTCTATTCTAGTTGTTGGGCTGATCCAGATAAGATTAATAATATCGACCATATTAGGGCTATGGAAGAATCACTCAAGGAATCTCTCAACCGAATCCAAGTACACAAGGTATTGGTATATCTAAACTCCACATCAACTATATATGTCTACTTAATGCATCATTTTGTAGTATATTATATCACTTTTAGTGAAAATGGCACAGCAATATTACTTTTAGCAGTTACATAACATATTATTTGTCTCACTCAAGTTTCATTGTCATAAGGAACAACCAAAAATATTGTTACACTGCACTTTATCTTGGTCTCATCTGAAATTGATTTTTTTTTTTATCTTGATAGGAAAATTTTGGAAAACAACTTATTTCTGTAGACTATAACGGCCAGGTATAATAGTTTTTTTTCTTGTTGTGCTTGATTTTGTACACTTTCCTCATCACTGTGAAAAGTAATTGATGCATGCTTATTCATTGGGTGGCAATCAACTAACAAAAGCTATTTGTTTTGTAGTTCCAAAATGACATGCATTTACCCATGGGGCTAAGCTATGCACAAGGAGCTTCATCAGCGTCATGGCTCCATGACAATGATGGTCAACCACTAATGATTTCTCAAGATGCTAATTTGATACCTCAGAGGTGAGAAAATAATAAATTGCTCTAAAATCATTGTGTTTTTGGATAGTTTTAAACATAATTTATTCTTTCAACTGAGTGTAATTTATGGGCGAACCAAGTTGCATGTATGTTAGAAACTTTCTAATTGTTAGTGTCTCTTTAGAAATAGAAACAATAGACAAAAAGATGAAACATCAAGGAGACACAAGATATACAAAGATGGAACCTTCAATCTTAAGAATATTAAATGACATTTTACTACCAATCAAATTTAAAATATTTGTTAATTCTTGTATAACGATTAATGTTGTAGGGATGTTGGATGCTCATCAGACACGGCTCTCCAAAATTATCCTGCTTATTTCAATGCAGATAAACTAACAAAGGCCGATGAGCAAGTAACTGCTGAACCCTTCCACAATTTTAGCCCAAATACTTGCTTAAGGCTACATCTAGGAGCACAGTTCTCCTACCAGACGTATGGTCAGAATTTGCTGAGTGAAAGGATGTTCAAGCCCGAGATGGAACATAGTTTGCAGGAAAGCACTATAGATTATCAAGTGAATCATTTCGAGACACCTGGTATGGGCTATGATGCTAGCTTCCATGACTGGGCTTCTACGTCTGGGAATTGTGGTGTTGCAATATATGATGATAGATCATACACCCAAGTGAGCATTCTGAAATTGTGACTTTATACTCTTATAATTGATTCATTACAAATTGAATTACAAAGTAGAAACTCAAGTCACATGAGTTAGGTGATTGGGTATATAGTTGTGGGGTATTCCTAAGTACTAAAAAAATCTAGTGTCAGCTTGCCTTGTGATAAATCTTGCTACCTTAAAATTCATATATTCTGATAAAATATAATATTTTAAGATATCAAAATTAGAGTTCGATGTTTTATTATCTTTGCTATGAAAGCACATGGATGATAGCTATCCAATTAAATGATCATAAATAAAGAAAATCTCTTTATATTTATTTGATAATCTCTATTTGGTGCACCTTGACGGGGTTAAGGCCATCCTCATACTTCCACTTGTTTGAAAAAAACCAAATTGGACATCAATGCAAGGAATTAATTCTCCAAATTATTGTTAAACTCTGTGTAGTAGTTGTCCTTATTCTTTGGTAAAATTTACTTTACTTTTAACTTATGGATCTCATAAAGTTATATCTAGTGGAAACAATCAAGTTTTGGAGCTATTTGCCATTTGACTTGAAAACATATTAGTTCACTAATGTTGATAAATGCAGCGTAGACAATGTCAATATTTGTATGGTAGAAGCTTATGGACAATCAAGACCATATGTTATACTAACTATAACTTGTATTGGTTGCCTCCAGGGTATGATTTAGTTTATTATCATATGGTAGATTTGTAGAAATAGGCAAGGGTCGATTTCCGGTGAAGTCGGGGAAAATAGTCTCTCATGTGATGGCTTGCTCAGTTTCCTAATTTATCTCTCTATAGATGATTGTAGGGCTAGCTGTGGGGACGTCCAGGGTCAGCGTATGACCTTTTTTGCAGAAATATAGCTTGTATTGGTTACTAGATTCTCAGTCATTCTCGCCATTGTATTGGTTATTAGATTCTTTGAGCCATTCTCAATCTCATTATCTCTAATTTCAGTGTTTAACTCCATATTGCAGCAACAATAACGACTTGGAGTATCATTATCTCATTGCTGCTGTAATTACTATTCCAAGATTTCATCCTTAAAATCTTTACTCATCATCTCTATCAAAAATAGACGAAGCTTTGGGTTGTGATGATTCCATCTCCTTCTCACAAGTCGATCTAGGAAAGTAGTGATACAAAATGGAAACTATACTGTCATGTATACCCTTGTAAGTTCTTTCAGCCTGTAGATCAGAAGGTTTGCTCCCCTTGTAAATTTTCTTGTATAACTATTTTGTAAATGTACCCATTGTAAAACTAATTCAAGTATAAGAAGAAGTTGAGAACTTTTATTCTTAGACATTGACAATTGATTAGAATGTTTATAATTTGTGCATCCAAATTATGCATTTGCTTTTTGTTGATTAAATAGAGTTGGAACAAACTCTTATAGGCAAAAGTTTCAGAGATTTGGATCTAGAAAAGTATAAGATTTTTAGGTGAAATGAAGGTATTTTAAAATTAAGTAGAGTTAGAACAAATTCAAAACAATGTTATATAAATTTAAAATATTAATATAATCTAAATATTTTAATACTATTTATGAACTATTTTGAAATATAAATTATTATTTTATTTGTAAATTTTATTTTGAAATAATATGTAATGTTAGCATTTGTAAATTCATTATTATTTAAAATTTATTTAATTTTTTTTATATTAAGTTGTGAAAGTATTTATAACTTGTGTTGGAAAAACAACTTTTATAACGTGTTTTATTTACATTTTAAAAAGAAAATCTCTGGAAGGAGAGTTTTGTAAAAATGACTTTGAATTTACTGAATATAATGCATTTTTTGTTTGTTTTGCAAATTTTTAAAAGGGAAAAAAAATTAAAAAGAGGTCCAAAATTATTGGAATTATTTGAAGAGGTCCATTGTAGATTATTTTTTTTTTAAGTTGGCACTCGATTTCCTCCTTATACTAATTAATTTTGAGAATGTTGGTTCGATCGTATGGAAGTTTATGATTGACTATTAGAGTAAATTAAAAAGTGTTTACAGTAGATGATCGTCTCGAACATTTTAATTACACATACAAAAACTTATCTATTAATTCACTAAAATTTAAACTGGATAAAAATTGAAAAAGCGCTCAATCAATTTTTAAACCATCTTAACCCAACTTTAAATCAATATAGAACTGAATTGACTGAATAATTTACCTAATATTTTATTATGAAAGTACATAAAATCCTACCAAAAGCACTATTTACTTGGTCAAATTGTACGATTACTATTTTATCACCCATTGTCACTAAGGACATCTACATTTGTTTAACGTTATAATACTCACCACCTCATAAAAGCATGAGGTCCACATGCCACATACATATTCTATTAACACATTCATTCTCTCATATTCGTTTTACCATTAACTCTCATTATTTGTGGGGTCTACATGCCACATACACATTATATTAACATATTCATTTTCTCACGTTCCTTTTAATATTAATATTCATTATTTATGGGTCCCACCATTTACTCATTAATCTTTATTTTTATTTTAAATTAAATAAATATAATTTTAATTTTATTTATGCAATTTAAATAATTATTATTTAAAATAAATAATAATATTATTTTTAAATATATTTATTATATAAAATGTTTTTTTCTTAAATTTATAAGTGTCATTTATTTGAAATATTATAAATTCGAAATGAAGAAGTACAACATAAAAAAAATTACATTTGTATAAAATTAAAAAACAACATATAAAGTAAATATAAAACAAAATTATAAAATACTAATTCAAATAATGTTGTTGTATTGTCACCAAATATGTTCAACAAAGTCGACACAAAGTTGGTGATACACATGACTGTCACGTAGTTCGAAATTTATCCGAAGATAATCATGAAATCCTTGGTTTGAGCCCTAGACGGGTTGTGCGGATTCGTCACCTTCATCGTTGTACCAATTTGTCACATGATCCTCCCTCATCTTCAACAATCATATTG
>JBAMIB010000061.1:5149137-5167226 GCA_037177415.1 Kaempferia rotunda | reverse complement strand
GTCCGATCTTCGACCTGTAGGATTTCCCACCTGACGTCCTTGACCTGCCAAGTCTTCCTTGGGGTTACCTCCCCTAGGACCTAGGGTTACCTCCCCCTAGAATTTTCCACCTGCCTGAGATCACTTAGGACTTTCCTGCACACTTAGTTTAGCTTGTTAGAACAACAATAACACTTAACTTGGAACCCTTTGTCATTATCAAAACTCAAGTTCAATCATTGGTGCACCCTGCACCAACAGGAATTATGTATACAATCATAAATGACATAATAAATGCACATACCCGAATTAGCCTAACTCGTAAGGTATAATGATCAGTAATCACTAGGGTTCTGTAACGGATCTATGCGTACTACATGAGCAACATATGATAGAACATACATGTATGAATAATGTCAGGCATATACAACATCTATATTTCAAGCAAATGCAATATATCATATGTAATAAGTATTTCCAACATATGCATCACTCATCATATGCATGTAATGCGTATATGTCACTCCACACCACTCCAACTACCACGACATTTATGGCCGAGTGGATAGGACTTTGATAACTGCTCACGACTCCAATTACCACTACATCTGAGTGGCTGGTTGGGTAGGATGTAGAGTAACTATCTAGCTATATAACAAGGAGCTACTACTCCGCTACCATTACCTTGAGTGGCTGAGTGGGTACTATATGACAAGCTACACCTAACTCTATCTATCACAAGCTACACCTATCTCTATCTATCACTACCCCTAAGTGGTCTAGTGGACAACGAATATGACTGATGACTCTCTCAACCATAGAGGGAGACTTAATTATAGCATGAATATGCAATGATGTGCAAGATGCTAATATGGTTCGGCAGTCCTTCGGATTCCTACTCCATGGCCTACGATCCATGGTGGATCACTTCGGTGATTTACGAAGGTAGAGAAATCTCTTGCAAGCACAACAAAGAGGAAAACTTAGAGAAAATAAGGCTTCTAATAGGTTTAACCAATACTATTTTGTTTGCAGGTCCGATCGTTGTTGTGCAATAACAACACCTTGCATTCCACCTTAATGATATGTTCACCTTGCTTTCGACCTTAATGATATGTTAACATGCTATTAGTTAACTGTTTATCATTAATTGCTTACACAATTGACTAGGTCACGAATAAAAATATTTTGCAATTTTGGACTCAATCGACTAATGGATTAGTTGATTGATGTTTATCATTAGTCGACTGCTTAAACTATAAACTCTAAAATTTTTTGGGATATTTAGTTTATATACCACCAATCGATTATTGTTCACCATATGATTGGTGACCCGGAATACAAACCACTTATAAGTCTAGGTTGTCTATATTGAATGTATTCTCGTCTCCGTGGGTACAGATCGTACACATTCACAACTCACTTCGTCCTCGACTATCTCTTGTTAACCAAAACATCCTTTGGAAGCGCCCGATTCCTCTGCTCCTTGTGCTATCCCTTCACATTTTTTGCCTACGTAGACCCGCCTAGGTCAGCTTATTTGGGAACATCCTCGATTAAGAACATCCTTTAGCAGCTCACAGTTTAGGAACATCTCGATCGGGAACATTCTCATAATAGTGCACTCACTTTGGGGAACATCTCCGACCGGAAACATCCCATAGTAACACACTGTGGGAACATCCTTGGCCGAGAACATCTCGTAGCAGCTCACACTTTGGGAACATCCCTGACTGGAAATATCCCATTGTAGTACACTCACTTTGGGAACATCCCGACTGGGAACATTCCATTAGCAACTTGCACTGTGGGAACATCCCAATGAGGAACATTCTTGCCGAACCAGATTCCTCTGAATCAGGCAGCCAGATTGACAGTCTAGAGGGCAGTGGATAGGACTTGCTGCTGGCGCCCAGAAGGTAACAGGCATATGACACTAACATTATCGCCTTTGCTACCAGACATAGCTTCGCCGACCGAGCTAGCCACAGGTAGAGGTGATGTTTCACGTGGACAACTGATTACTTGAATATAAAAATGTCGGTGAAGCCGGAAGCTAGGTATGCTCTTTTTCATTTCTTCTCTTAGTCCCAGGGTCTTGTTGGCCATCAATAACGCCTGCTAATTCGTGTTGACGTGCAAGTATTGAGACAAGCCTAATGGGAAGAGGAGGCGCTCTACCGGTCAGAACCCATTCGGGTTGCAATATCATTGTGGCGTTGTCTTTGGGAAACTGAGTTACGTCGAAGAGGAATGTGAGCATACAGAGGACTCAGGTGGATCAACACCATGAGGTTTTGGAGCAGTGATGACTGTCCATCGGGGGTGTGTCGGAGGTGTGTCGGAAACAGATGTTGGTCTTATCTCACTTAGGCATTTCATGCAGTTAATCACTACAATAATGGAGGAAGTGATACTACAATATCTAGTGTCCCTCGCAATAAAAGTGGAGGCCGATGCATCGGTAACGGAGGCTTGTCCTGAAGTCCACGATGTAAAGTTCTCGATGAATAACGACACCCTCTCATTCCAAGAGAGAACTAGAAAGCCTAACCCGACTGCTACCGAAAAGAGTTGTTGCACGTCTAATGCCTTTCACTGGGGTTGTACTAGAGGAAGGGTTGTTCTCCAGCATTCGAACTTTCACTGGGACTCGGAGAAGCACTCGTGTTGCTTTGATATCGCAGCTCTCCTCTCGTCTCTATGGATACAGATCACACATTCACAAATCACTGGAGTGTTACCCTACCCAACTTGACTTCACCCTTGGCCATCTCACGTTAACCAATACATCCTTTGGATGCACCCGAGCTCTTTGCTCCTCGTGCCATCCTTCACATTTTTTGCCTACGAGTTTGCTTTCTTTAGTTATTGTCCTTGCTACCTTGATACTCATACTACCATCCTAATATACCAGGGGACACGCCTAGGTCAGCTTAATTGACAACATTCCTATAGTAGCGCACTCGCTTTGGAAACATCTCCGACCAAGAACTCCTGTAGCTCACACTTTAGTAACATCTCTCATCGTGAACATCCCATATTAGCGCATTCACTTTGGGAACATCCCTAACCATGAACATTCTCATAGTAGCTCACAATTTGGGAACATCCCCGTAGCAGCGCACTCACTTTGCAAACATCTCGATTGGGCCCTAAACCCTAAACATCCTAGTGACAACTCGCATCGTGGGAACATCCTCGACTAAGAACATTCTTGCTTAGCTTGATTTCTCTGAACCACACCTTCGACTGTTCTGACGATGGCGGCCAACGATTACACTGCCCGTAATTGCCACTGATAGTCTAGATGGCAGTGGATAGGACTTGCGGAGGGCATCTAAATGGTAGTAGGCGTATAACACTAACATTGTTGCCTTTGCTACTCGGCATTGCTCAACCGACCCAGCCGACCACAAGTTGAGGTGGCATCTCATGTGGACAACCGTATGCTTGGGTATAAGAAGGTTGGTGAAGGTGGAAGCTGAGTATGTTCTCTCTCACGCACACACTCATTTCCTTCTCATTTATTCTCTTAGTCCTGGACCGACTTGAGAGTTTGAGGAGTCATGTCGACCATTACTGGCTCCCCGCTAATTCATGTTGACGTGTAGGTATTGAGGCAGGGCAAACGGAAAGAGGAGGTACTCTACTGATCAAAACCCATTCTGGTTGTAACAACAACATCAAATTCCAAGGTTTGCCTCATACAATCCTCTCCGAACTCTACAAACCTTGAGCTATTAAGCTGCCACCTAGCTTGCCCCAGGTCATCACTTTCGAGTTGTTCTAACACCACCCTGCTCCTTGTCTTGTGGTTTCTCGGATGTCCCATACCATCCCTTTTTTTTATCTCTGTGGACCTCTAAACTACTAGGTGTCCCATACCATCATTCTCTAATATCGTCCTATTATTCTATGCACACTTCAACATACATAGAAAATATAATAGGTAATATCAAATACATAAGATCCAACTTAAACGTTTTGCCTAAACATAAAATTCTAAGATTGACCTTGTACACTTTGTAACAACATCCTAAAATTTGACCTATGTCCATATGGAATTAATGAGTAATCTTGACAAGTGGTGGTTCTTCCTTTTAGATATATCATTCTCTTGGGTTGTACATAGGATCGTATGACTATATAGAATGTCTTGCATACAATAGGAGTGAAAGAAATATTTTTTAGTATTATCACTCCTTAGCACCTTAACCACAACACAATTTGGGTCAAGATAGAATAAAGCAAAAATAGAATAAATTCAAAACAATCTTTTATTATGTCATTCTCGAATGCTTTATAAAATTATAAAGTATTTGAATTTAGGGTTTGAACACTCAAGCAACGCTAAGGTTTTGGTCTATGGTGGGCTTGAGATGATGCCATTGATGTTGGTATTATGGTGCTGATGGTGTGTTGGAGAAGACAACATTGATGCCAAGGTAAGATGAAGAAGATGTGTAGGAGCAAAGATGTGCCGAAGGAGTAGTCTGTGCCTAATGTTGGAGGACGAGGAAGGTTAGGAGAAGTATAGGAAGTGTACCTAGTGTGAAACCAATGTTGGAGTTTAGGGTTTCACTCATGGCTTAAAATTTCGTATCGTGCTGGACGAAACGAGCGAAATTTACCCTTTCGCTCGCCGCTCTGCATTAGCACTACGACCTATTGTGGAGTTGCGGCGACCTCTGCGAGGTCGCTAAGGCAGTGGCTGCTCGTGGGATGTTGCGCAATGTGCAGACATGAGGTAGCGATGGAGAGCCCGGTCGCTAGCGGTGTAGAAGTGTCACGATCCAATATTTTTTCTTTTAATTTTTTTAATTTTTTATTTTTAAATATTAGATAAATTTTTTATTTTTTAGTTAATATATTTTATATTTAAATAATATTAAAACTACATCGACACGGCATGATGCTGTACCAAAATCGTATCGTTTCAATTATAGACCGAAATTTCGATATGAGTCAAGATTTTAATCCATGGTTGCAGTTTGAATTTTAGAGAGAAGCTAAGTTTTGTTATAGAAGAGGAAATTGCGAAGGAAGTCATATGATATCGAGTCTTGTGGTAGACAATTTGACACTAACAATGATGGTCGTGAATTATCATCGTGTGGGATTGAAGATCTCACATGTTGGTTGATGGGTAGAACAAAAAGTTTCGTTTGTCTTGATCAACATGACTTGAAATTATAAACATTGTCTGAAATCAAGCTTAGAATAAATTTTAATTAGGAACCCAAATATTAGAATGATCTAGGAGAAGGGTGCAATAGCAAGACACTGAGGAAATACAGATTGAATATGTTTGCAAGGTTCAAGATTTAATTTTGGCAGCATCTTTTGAAGAAGTAGAATGTGTTGATGACTGCAATTGAAAGAGAGCTTAGATGGTTAAGCTCTAATAGCAATGTAAAAGAGAAAGGAATAATATATTTTCTAATACCCTAATCTGTTTACATGTAGATATTTATGTACATAAGGAGGAAAAGAGAATTCTATAATTATGGTATGCCTATCAATCATTAATTACAATTCATCTTAATCCCTATAATCAAACTAATCTAAATCAATCATAATCCTTACAATTAGGGAAATCTTTGGAAGTATTTAACACTCCCCCTTAAGTTGGAGCATAAATGTCAATCATATCCAGCTTGTCATAAAGTTATGAGAATCATTTTCCCCCTAATGCTTTAGTGAAGACATTGACAACTTGATTGGATGATGATGTGAACGGAGTGACAATTTTCTAACTTATTACACGCTCACAAATAAGTGACAGTGAACCACAATATGCTTAGCCCTCTCATGAAAAACTGAGTTACTCGCAATGTGAATAGGTGCTTGATTATCACATTTGCTGTGGATCAATTGTAGGTGAACCCTAATTTTCCAAGCAAATTCTTCGGTCATAACATCTCGATTATAGTGTGAGTCATGATTCTGTACTCGGCTTTAGCAGTCGATCTAGCAATAACATTTTGTTTCTTACGTGCCATGTTACTAGAGTTCTCCTTACATAAGTGCAATACTTCTTACACTAGTGCAATACCCAGAAGTAGACCGTCTATCGGTCTTAGATCCAGCATAATCAACATCAGAATAAACGTAGATTTTTAGGTACCCATTTCTCTTAAATGACAACCCTTTTCTAGGAGATTTCTTAATTTACTTAAGAATCCTAATAGTGACATCCCAGTGAACTTGTTTAGGTTTATCCATTAAACGACTGAATATTCCAATTGCAAAGGAGATGCCATGTTTCATTACTATTAAGTTTATGAGTTTCCCAAAAAGCCGTCTATATTTTGCCTTATTCTCAAAGAACTCTCCAGTATCATCCCGAACACTTGAATTGATATCCATAGGTGTATCAATAGGCTTCGTTCTAAGCAATCCAGTTTCTTTGAGTAAATCTGTAGTATACTTCTCTTGGCATAATGAAACTCCAGATTTGTTGTGAGCAATTTCAATTCCCACAAAATAATTAGGACGTCCTATATCCCTCACACAAAGTGTTGCAAATACTTAACTTCGTTTATCCCACATATATCACTGCCGAAAATTAGTATATCATCAACATAAACAATAAGAACGATAATCCCATTTGTGCTCTATTGTTCAAACACATAATGATATGATTTGCACTATTTGAAGCAACAACACTGATTATATTACTAAATTTATCAAACCAGGCTCTGAGGCTTTGTTTAAGATCATAAATAGCCTTTTTAAGTCTGCAAACTATGGTAGCATTCTCCTCCTAAGCAACATAGCCTGGAGGTTGCTCCATAAACACGGTCTCGCGTAAATCGTCATAAAGAAAAGCATTCTTTACATCTAGATGACACATTGGCCAAGATTGATTGACAACCAAGGAGAATAGAATTCTAATAGAATTCAGGCGAGCAGTAGGAGAGAACGTTTCAAAGTAATCAAATCCGTAAGTTTGTGTAAATCCTTTGGTCATCATACAAGCTTTGTATCAATCAATAGTATCGTCAACTCTAAATTTCAAAGTAGATATCTAACGACAGGCAACAATATCACCAGTGGATGGTGTAACCACTAGCTCTCAAGTACCATGAGAGATAAGGACATTCATTTCCTTATCCATTCCTGTTCACCAAACCGAGTGTTGATAGGCCTCAGAGTAGGAAGTTGGAACTTCTATAGATGGTAGAGAAACAACAAAAGTGTGGAACGCAGGACCAAGATATCAAACGAGATATGATTAGACAAAGGATGAGTAGTGCAATACGTAATACCTTTATGAAGAGCAATATACAGATCAATATCGGAGGAGCGAGGAGCATAAGGAGTTGCAAGAAGAGGAGGCGAAGGACATGAATCTAGTTCTGGCCGAGCACGCCTTGTGTACTCCTGCAATGGTGTAGGAGACGGAGCATTTGAAGTGGGGGACATGGATGGTGGGATAGGTAATGAAGGAGATGCTAATGTATCATGTCACTAAGCTACATGGGGAAGGGAAGTATGGTTGGGGCTAAAAAAAACATAACATCAGCACAGGTGTAACATCATTTTGTGAGTGAGGTAAAGATAACGATATCCTTTTTGTGTGCAAGAATATCCAAGTAGGATGCATTAAATAGAGCGAGGAGACAATTTATCCAAACAAGGAGTAAAATTATGAACAAAACAAACACAACCAAATATGCGAGGAGGCACAAAAAAGTGATTTGTCAGATGAAGACAAGAGAAGGGGATATCCCCATGTAATACAGTAGACGACATTCTATTTATTAGAAAACAAGTTGTGAGAACAACATCACCCAACAACAACTTGGGAACATGCATGTGACAAAAAGTATGTGCTACGTCTAAAATATGATGATGTTTGCGTTCAGTAACTCCATTTATTGGAAAGTGTATAAACAAGAGGTTTGATGAATTATGCCAAGAGAATCACATAATGTGGACACAGTCGTCTTTTGAATGAACTCAAGTGCATTATCGGTACGAAGAATGCACAAAACAACTAAATAGTGAGTTTTTATTTTATTATAAAATGATGTTAACACATTATGAACCTCACTCCTATTTTCAAGTAAATATTACCAAGTCATCCAAGAATAATCATTAACAAAAATTATAAAATACTAAAAACCTCCTCTCGACCAAACTCTACTCGGACCCCAAACATCACAATGAATAAGTTCAAATGCAAAAGAACTATGCTTATTAACTCTAGAAGGAAAAGAAGTACGATGGTGTTTACCGAGCTCACAAGACTCGCACTGAAATTAGTAGACGAAACATGAACTAAACTTTTGATAGCAAAAGAAGATGGGTGACCTAGACGACAATGACACCGATAACAGTTGCTGAGAGTGCCCGGGAACTTACAGGTGTAACCGAATCTAGATAGTATAGGCCATCACTCTCATGTCCTCCACCACTCATCCTCTTCGTGTGGAGGTCCTGAAAAATACAATAGGATGGATAAAAAGATACAGAACAGTTGTGAGCTTTTGTTAGCTGGCTTATGGATAGTAAAGTAGAAATTTAATTACAAAGAGAACATTTTCAAGAGTGATATTTGCAGTGGGCCTGACAACACCACTTCCTATAATCGTAGAATAAGTACCATTAGATAGGGGATAAGATGAGGAAACAAAAGAGGAAGAAGAAACAGACTTATTACCAATAATATGAGCAGACACCAGAATCTAGCATCCAAGACTTATCACAAGACACAACAACACACATGGTGAGGATGAGACTGCAGTGCTAGAGGAAATGCTAGCAGAAGAGTGAAGCAATTTCTCATAATCAGTACGAGAAACAGAGACCATGTCTTCATGATTGCTAGTGTCTAGTGTTAGAGTTGATAGTTCAGTAGACGCATTATTAGCCCAGTCAGGTTTACCAAACTTCGCCCAACACTTCTTGGAGAAATGGTTGAAACGACCATAGTGAACACAAGAACAACTGCGTCTGGTGGTATCAATTCTACAACCATGACTAAGACTACTATTACAACCTAGGGTTAGACAGGATAAGTGTACTCAATATGAACTAGGATGGTGTAACTTGAGCCTAAAGAGATGGAAAAAAACACCTTCATTGTTGTTAGACTGGATTACTATTTTTTGATATATTGGAAATATAGTTTAAGTTAAATGAATCGTTTATTTTTTATATGGGCATCAAGTGTGTAGAGACTTAGATAGTGTTCACTGAACTCATGGAGTTGAACTCGTGGAGCTTGTTGACCTCATGGAACAAAGTTAAATAGAGATTTATAGGAGCTCAGAAAACTTAATTGCACGGAATGTTGGTCCAATGGTATGGAGTGAACCATGGGTTGTAAGGCATGAGGATGGGAGGCGGTAAGAGGGGTTTGGTTGAGGCATTGGTTGAAATCGACACTTGCACATAAGGGTCAAACTGAACCAAAATTTCAAATTTAGTTTCAGTTTAGGTCAAATGCAAACCATAGATTAAAATAAGAATAAATTAACCAAAAATTAATAAAAGATTTGTTTTTGAACCTGAATCTATTAAGATTAATACTCAAAATTATTACAATTGAAGGTTAATGTTGATTAATGAACTTATGAAGTAAACAAGAATAACAAATCATAATAACTAACATACTAATTTATCTATAAATATATTATTATATATATTGTAATTAATATATATGCACAGGATTTAGAAGAAGACATTAAACATAAGTTTTGGAAAGACCTAGATGAGGCAGTATAAAATTTTTTTATAAACAAGATGATTTTAATAGATCTAAATGGGCATGTAAAATAAGAAGTGAGGAATATAATAGAGTGCATGAGATTATGATTTTGGAATAAGGAATGAAGAAGTAAAAATTATATTTTATAGATTTCACGATAGCATATTAACTTATAATAGCTAATATCTTTTCTAAAAAGAGATAAAAATCCGATGATGAGCGATGAACAATTCATAACATCAACTATCACCGTAGTCAAACCGAAATCCGAGAGACCATTTCCCCAAGCTCATTTCCCTCTCAAGATTATTTCTTTTTGCTTTCTTGTTCACAAGCCTTCAACAAACAACCTTCAATTTTTTAGATAACTCACCGTGTGAAGTCAACTAGTGTTTAGTCAATAGTCCATGTGGAATCAATATTTTATTACTTGGCGACATCCATGCGCGGGCACACATCACACATGTCAGAGGGCACTAGCCTCGATGCTTAATCATCATGCTGCCATGGATGTAATAAAACAACAATGGAAAAGGAAAAAGTAGAGTGAGGGATTACGGTTAAATACTAGAGGTTAGATCTTTTTATCATTGTTGCTTTAATATTTATAGAGAATCACTGTTCCTAAACCCTAACCTCAAGGTTATTAGACCTTGGTTATTTTGGGTTGCGAGGTTGTGTGGGGGCCATGCATAATTATGACATGCAAGTACTTGGCTTCTAGGAGAATGGAGGACTTGAGAGACCGGAATATGGAGGGGAGAGTTAGAAAGAGGACTTAGGTTCTGAATTTCGTGAGGCTTTTTGGAGGCTGAATTGCATGAAGAACTAGGGATGTCCTGTTCAGGAAATTGAGTTGCCCAGCTTGCTTTAGAGTTTGAGCTGTAGGAAGGACTCGAGAAAAGAAGTTGCATGAGCAATTTGATCTAGAGTAGGGCCATGTAAGCATATCTTGTTGATCTAGAGGACTATCAATATCAGGATCATTAGTCCCCCTTCAAGTTGAGTCGAGCTATACAAGACTTGATTAGGGTGTTAGGTTAGTAGAATGCTGAAGTGACCCCGAGTACCCAACTGAATTGTTGGAGGAAAACTTTTCTTGATGGCAAAGCCGAAAGGGCTAGTGGGGCCGATAGCGAAGTTGGGAGGGAAGAAAGGTCGAACTGGACCAAAAAAGAGAAGAGTTGGCACAGCCAATGTCCAAGTGTAAGCATGGTGCAAAGGCCTTAAAGCCTGAGTAGAATGTGGAATGTGAGTTCAAATGAATATGTGAGGCACCTGTTTGGCGAAAATAATAATTATACTTAAAATTAATTTAATACAATCGAACCTCGATCCCAGGGCCTAATAAGGTAAGGGGGGAGATTGATCTTGAGACAAGGCTTAAGAGAGATTCAACAGTTGACCCCAATGCCCAGTGGTTAAGAGGGAAGAATAAGGAAGGAAAGTAAAAATTCTTATAACTTGATCCCTTGAGCATCTGAACAACTCTATCTTGTGACTTTGATAGATGAACGAGGCCAGAGAGAATAATAGAAGATTGAACGATCATGCGACTCAGATGAATCGACGAAGTCATGGAGAGGTTAATAAAGACCAGGTACGATCTCATGATTTGAATATATCAATGAAGTCGAGGAGAGGATGATAGAAGACGAGACTTAATCCCCTGACTTTGATAGATGGATAAAATCAGGGAGAGGATAATAGAAGACTAGGGTTGATTCTGTGACTTGAATAGATCAACGAAATCAGGGAGAGGATTATTTGAGACCAAGCTCGATATCAAGACACAAATAGCTCAACGAAGTCAGGAGAGGATAATAAAAAATCAAACTTTCTTTCATGACTAGAATAGATCAACGAGGTTAGGAGAGGATATTAGAAAACCAGATTTCATCTCACAATTCAGATAGATCGACAAAGTCAAGGAGAGAACAATAGGAAGATCAGTTTAATCTTGTGACTCAAATAGATCAATGAAGTCAAGGAGAGGATGAAAGAAGACTAGGCTATTATATTCTCCCAAACCTTGGAGTTCCACCCAAAGTCTCGGGATCGAGCTGTTTCCCCTAGCCCATGGCTTTGGGGTTGACTCCTTTATGTTCGTCGAGCTTGTTATATGTTAACACATAAGCCTCTTTTATCTAAATCAAGTTGATTATATATCCATATATTACAAGTTCTACTTGAGCACAAAGGCCTTACAAAGGACATTTAGTGAAGCCCCTTACACTACTCCTGTAACCTCGGCCTCCCCTCGGCTTCCAGCTCAATCATGATCCTTAGGATGCTTCTATGCTATCTGACTTGGTACTCTAATCGAATTTCTCACACTCCATCTCCTCCACTCGGCTTGAAGGACTTTTGATATTCAAAGACAATGATTCCCTTCAAGGTCAGCAGGATTAGTATACGTGACTCTAGTTCACACTAGCACATTTGGTCTACACGGTCCTGTCCAACTCTCAACTTGGCTCATGCTCTAAGAGTCACTCCCACTGCGTGACATCCCGAGTCACTCCTGAGTCCTCGACATCTCGAGTACATTCTCCAACTCAGCGACTCGAGCATGTCCTCAACTCGGTCTCCTCAACTCGACCTCCTAAGTCGCTCTTATAGCTCGGTAGCCTGAGCACCTTGCTTAGTAACCAACTCAACTCAAACTCTCGAGACTCCCACTGCGCGACATCCCAAGCACTCCTTGACCTGAGCTTCGTACGTAGGATGACATCTTGAGCTACATAAGTCAGGCTTCGTTTGATTCCTCTCTTCAACTAATTTTAAAAGGGGGGCTTGTGTATCTTAGGTTTCTCCTAATTTTGTATTGTTGGTGCAATTGACCTCTGTTCAAGGTTAATCAAGCTCTAATTTGGTTTTGATGTTTGATAGTTAAGCGAGATGTCATGTAGGCCAAGGTTGATCATACATTTGATAGTGGAGAAGTCCAAGTGGATTATGGTTGACTAGACTTTTGACAGTTGGAAGTCTAATTGAGAGTTTTCAAGGGAAAGATGCTAAATAGGTCAAGGTTGTTTGATACTTAACCATGGAGAAGTCCAAGTAGGTTCCAATTTACTTGATACTTACAGTTGAATGCCCAATAAGGAGTTGACAAGGATAAAGTCCAAGTGAGTCATGGTCGATTGACCACTTGGCAATGAGTGAAGTCCTAACAAGTCACGGAGGACTAGATGTAAGGATGAGTGGTCCTAATAGGTCATAGAGGATCGGATGTTAGACATGAGAGGTGAGGTCCAAATAGGTCAAGGAGGGTAAAATGTTTGAGACAATGTGTGAAGTCCTAAAGATGAGAAGTTTTTATGTAAAGAAAGTTCTAGTAGATTGAGGTCAACTTGATACTAGGTAAGGATGAGGTCCTAGTAAGTT
Organism: Kaempferia rotunda; assembly: GCA_037177415.1. Taxonomy (NCBI): domain Eukaryota; kingdom Viridiplantae; phylum Streptophyta; class Magnoliopsida; order Zingiberales; family Zingiberaceae; genus Kaempferia; species Kaempferia rotunda. Next base: position 5,154,136 of record JBAMIB010000061.1, on the reverse strand, counting down.
GGAGTTGACATATACTAGTCATACGAGGAAGTCTTAGAGATATAACGATCTTTTGACATAAGGGAATTCAGTGTGACAGTTATTTCATCATTGTGAATGGTATCAGCCGATTACATGGATATAACAATTGATTACTGTAAACAATGTTTTCAGCCTCATTAATAAAAGTGTTTTTAGCTCGAAATCTTGAAATCGAGCAAAACATTTTGCAATCATGTAACCAATCTTATGATGAACCTGAAACCATAAATTCAAGGTTTGAATGAGTTTCTAGTATTGACAATCGATTTCTATGAGGCTACCAATCGACTGGTGAACTCGACCACAGAAGATTTTGAAGTCAATTACGATAATTGACAGATGTCGACTATCAGTTGACTAGTGAAGTGCAAAGTAGTCAACTGATGTCTTGGATGTTGAGCTGGAAGGAGCCGTTGAGTAGAGCAACGTTCCAATTGTAGCAGAACAATCAACTGTAGAGGAGCAAGCAGTCGGTTTATAGGCGGATTTCAGTCACGAATAACAATATAAAGAAAGTTTTGTGGAGAATTCTACACATAAGTTTTTGGAAGGTTTGTGGTAGAGTATTGTCTCATTCTAGACCTTCAGGGAGCAATCCAAAGCAACTACAAAGTGAGCGAAGTATAGATTCATTGTTGTAAAGTTATCTTATTTGCATTGTATTTATTTTCTATTATAGTTTGTAATCTTGCTAGTATTGCTTGTAAGAATAGGTTATTGTAAGATGTTTATCTGCCTTCGGAAGTGTATGACTAGGGTAAAGAATAATGGTGCTACTGTTAGAACTTTAGACTGTCGAGTAGGAACTAAGGTAGGCTCAATAAACGTAGTATTAGTCTCTACGTCGGCAGGCCTGACATGCGGTGTTAACACATCTCCTGCCACGATGACCCTGATGCTCGATAGTGTGAGCACTAGCCTCAGCACCTCAGTGCTTGGCAGCTCAAGCAATGATTCAGCACCCTTGTGCTTGATAACCGAAGCACCATGACTCGACATCCAAGTATTAGGCTTCCACAGACCATTTATGATGGGTCAAGATCCCCTAGAATACCATTAGTCGTACTAATCAGAGCCCCAAATTGCCAAACTGGCCGTTGCAGGGCATGGTTTAGCCACGCTCCTACAAGACTAGATTGTGGTAGGGTATGGTCGGGACAAACAAGACTATTACTGATCAGACCCCTTGACTGTCCGTACTAGTTAGAGTCTCTTTAGAGTCCGTACTAATATGACTTTTAATCCCTAGGGCTTAGCAACCATAAGGCATCCTACTTTGGTCATATAAAAAGGGTAACTTGGTTGTAAAGGCTCTGGACCTTATTCTCCATATCTCTCCCTCTCTAGCATTTTGCTTCTCTCAAGCTTTCACTATCGGAAACTAAAGCATCGGAGGGATTTTGCTGGACATCTCTGGCTCCCTTTGACATGTGTTGATCTATGTAGGTCTGTTTACGCCTTTGGAAGAAGCTTTAACATTAGCGTCCAATGAGGAGGCAGATTAATGACATCTCATAGGGTATGGAATGACTTACGAAGTTAATAACTTGTAAAGAAAATGTATGATTAGTGGAGGGTAACTAGTACTATCTTCAATATAAAAACAAATGAGACATAAAATTGTGCAAATGATAAAATTTCGAGAAAGAATGATAGAAAAATGATTAATGAAGGAGACAAAGGTGATTGAAAAGAAAATATGATTCATGCATGAAAGGTAGATGATAGAAGCATTGAAAAGTATTGGGGGAAAAAATAAGACTAACACATGATATTCATTGACCCCAAAAAAGCATATGATAGAGTCTCAAAAATGCTTTTGATGCTAAGAAGTGAATGACATTATTATTGAGTTCAATCTTCCCCCCTAGCCTCCTTTTTTGTATTTATTATTTGTCAATGTAAAAATTACACTTTATATCACACCTTGTATTATATGGTATTTAGACTAAATTTACAAGTAGATCCTAGTGTTCACACTTAGGTCCCTAGATTTTAATCTTTTGATGTGTTAAAATTCCTTTCCTAATTCTATATGCAAGAATTCAAGATATTCCCTCTCTACAGACTGAACTAGTGTTTATGAATAATCCTTTGAACGCTTCTAATGATGCCAATTACTGGTATATCTACAAGAATTTAATAGCACAACAATATTGATGTCCATCATCATTTAACTCTCAGCTAATTGTTGTTCCATATTCATCAAATTGCAGGTCAACATGAATGAGAAGGACTACCAACGGAAGAAGAACAAGTTCTTGCCAAAGATACATGCCTGGTAGATCTCATCTCATAATTTCAGAACACCTAATATAGTTTCTGTAGCTGTCATTTTTTATTTGCCTTAACATCATTCTTCTGATTGGCTTGCCTGATGAGCTTCCTAAGGTACTTTTTTGGTATATAATTCAGAGATCATAAGTTCAAACCTTATTCTTCTTCTTTAGGGATATATTGCCAGAAGTTATTGACAACTTACCATGTGACATGTGTATTGCATATTGCATGTCTGGAAAAAGTCAAATGCCTTTTAATCAAGCTATTATAAGTTTTCATTTCAAACTTTTTAGGGTTCAGGAGCATGGTGGCGAGCCTATTATCCCCTTCAGCTGCATCTTGGAAAAGAATTTGGCAGATATGCCAGAGGATGAGGCTGCTAAATACTGCGAGGAAAACAAATTACAAAGGTCAGTTACTCTGCATTTTGCATATCATCTAAAGTGAATATTGCCGTATTATGGAAATTTTTTAATGAGATTCAGTGCTAATAGCTGAAAAAGTGGTTGGATGTTGCTTTACCTTTAATCTAATGTCTCACGATCGATCATGATTTTGTAGTTTGTATTGAGTTATAACTGAGAATATCAAATGCAATGATTGTGTTTTCCTTATTGATTTTAGTTTGCATATCAATTTTAAAGAACTTAAGAAAATTTTGAATACTTTTTTCTTTATGTTTGCCATCTACCAATGTCTGTGGGCATTCAGCCTTATTACTTACATGAGGGTAGCTTTAAAACATGTTTCTGATTTGTGAAGGTCCTGGTATGTGTGAAACCACATCTGGTTTGTTTTTTCTGTAATATCTGATGTTTATCATGGCCATTTGGCTACATGCTATTTTCTTTACTTCATTTTATTTCTTTGAAGTATCTAAAAATGATGTTCTCAACGGGAATTAACATTTCAAATTGTCACTGTAGTCTTTTTGGATTTTTGAGGTTTTATTTAATAACATGGACAATTTCACATTTACTTTCTTCTCCAGAGTTGTATGAAGTTCTTGATCTCATGATTTTTATGCTCATGTATTCCTATTCCTCAAGATCTCTCTTTGCCATTTCTGTCACTGATTGCATGCATAACACATCACCATGAAACAGATGTTGCCAAACTCTCTCTCTCTCTCTATATATATATATAACTTTTTAATTGCTCCTATACAGTGCCTTAACAAAAATCATAAAGACTGGATTTGCTGCAATCAATCTCATTTACTTTTTCACAGCTGGGCCTGATGAGGTATAGTAGCCCTGGCTAGTAGATTGCTGTTGGACAAAGATCAACTAAACAATACATGAAATATTTACTTGCATATGATGGATACTTGACAATTACTCAGGTGAAGTGTTGGCAGATCAGACGGCAGACAAAAGCCCCTCAAGCAGCAGGTGCTATTCACTCAGATTTTGAAAGAGGTTTCATTTGTGCTGAGGTATGTTATTATCATACTAATTCTTTTCCCAAGCCAGTTTCTGTTTTTATCCATTTTGTTTACTAGTCCACTTTTCTATATTCAGGTAATGAAGTTTGAGGATCTTAAGGAACTTGGAAATGAAGCAGCAGTTAAGGTACAAAACATATCCTGCAGTTTATTGCATGTACATCTACCCATGGGTGCAGAGTGTAGTTACTATGGAAAATAATTATCTGCGACTAACAAGAAATGTCTTTACGTGTGTTCACTATGTCAACTTTTTTCTTACTTCATTTCAGGCTGCTGGCAAATATAGGCAGGAAGGAAAGACCTACGTTGTTCAGGATGGGGACATAATTTTCTTCAAGTTCAATGTATCTGGGGGTGGGAAGAAGTAATGTTTGATTATGGAAGGCCAGTCTTCTTGCTTGGCATCTTGATCAGTCTTATTATGATTTTCCTATTTGAATTTGTTGGTTAACGAGATTGGCCGCTCCTGCTGTAAGAATGTGCGATCAGCTGCGTGTTAATTAAATTTTTGAGTGCTTTAAGTTCTTGCATCTCTACTATTGAAGTATTTTTTTAGCTACCATCAAAACTCCGCAAGTATGGTTTCTGAGGTAAGCTAATGGTCTTAAGTTTTTTTGTGTGACCTTTTTAGTAGAATAATGGAAGAATTATTAATAGTAAATTAATATATGAAATGCGAAGCAATTAATTATTAAAGCTGTATATTTCCGTTGTATATGCAAGGATGCACATTGTTGCCCTTGACAATGGTGCAATGGATCAGTGGTTAATCAGATATATAAGAGTTTATTTTAGTTGTAGCACATTGTAAGAATTTTTTTTTTTAAGTAGGACGATAACTTTAAAAACAGTCTGTTTTGGTGAGTTTGCGAGTGCTTTTTGATGTATGTTGGTTGTCGGTGGATAATTTTTATGAGATTGGATCGATTATTTTCAGAATTAGTCAATTTGAAGAGGTTGATATTTAGATTAAAAAAATGTGTACCCTGATGGAATTCAAATTTACTATTGTTTTGTATTTGATATTCTTGCCATCTAATTCTTCTGATTTTGAACTTGTAATGTGGAAAATAACTATTTATGTGGTAAAAGGTGGTTCATTCGTCTTCAGCGCTCCTGGGCTCACACAGAGAGGAGGTAAATTACCGATGACTATTAGTCATTAGTGTAAATGGTCAAGCCATGAGAAAGGTTTTGTTTGGAGGTGTCGAGTTTCGACCCTCGTAAGAGGTTGTGAACAAAAAATTA
>JBAMIB010000061.1:5118922-5130428 GCA_037177415.1 Kaempferia rotunda | reverse complement strand
CCAATAGGGCACGGCCGTGTTAGCCTCTGCCCGGGTACCCTGCTAACACAATACACTTTTTTTTTTTTTTTTTAAAGAAAGGAACATGTCATTATCAAAAAGGAAGAAAACTACATTAGAAGGGGGGCCAAACCTGACCTTCTAACATAGTTTATTACAAAGACTCAGACTGATTTACAATGAACTCTCAAGTCTAAGAAAAATCTATCTCAAATTTTTGCATCTCAAACTCAAAAAGAAATATTAACAAGACCTCAAACAGTAAAAAGAAAGAATAAATCCTCTTCCATGTACATTGCGCCAACACATAGAAACCTCAGCATGATGTCGTATTTCCCCCAATACTAGTCCTTCCGAAACTCCTTCCAGCAAGAAATTAGATCATGCCAGTGCCAAAACCCTTGCACATTCCAATTCTGCACACCACGCTTCTGCACTCATTTATCAGCCCTCATTCAGAATTAATTTCAAAATCAGCCATTCTCAAGACCCAAAAGCAATTTAACACCTGCACTATCAGATCACTTAAACACCATTGCCCACATCGCTGCGTGCCAAACACTGTACAACCATCAACTTATCAGATTTCCATCTGATTCCCGTGCAAGCCATGTTAATTGCCAGCTATCAGACCATGTTAAAAGCCTGAGACCAAATCACACATAATGCCTAAAAATGCCAGCTTATGCATCATAGCTTCCAAGGTGCAACACCAAGACCAATCAGATTCTGCCATGCCAAAAACCAGCTTGCGTGCCACCACAAAACACAAACAGCAGTTTCGGAAAAACCAAACAGCATCACACTACACTGTACTTGCAATCTAGAAGCATCTCCAATTTTACAAATTGGCACGCAAGAAACAGTAATGACACAGAAATTCCTGCTCCAGAAACAGCTTCTTTGAAGTCCCAATGCCAATCAACAATCTTTAATACCAAACTTTCATAGAACAAAGATTCACTTATCTTACAACCTGCACCTCACAGACAATCATCCAACCGAATAGCCAGCTGCACTCTCCAAACAACCAAATAAAATTCCACCAGCAATCTTCATTTCCTTAAACCTGCACATCCAACACCTGCACATCCCAAACCTGCACATATCTGCTCAAACCTGCACCTGCCAAAACCGCACATCCACAGCCTGCACAAACCTGCACCAGCATAACTCCACCTCCAGATTAGCAACAAGCATCAAAGGAAAAATTACGTTGACATTTCTGCACAATTATCCAAAGAAAATTCCAGCACTTCATAAAGCCTACTTCCAGCACACCGTGATTGCACTCCATAAGCAACTCCTTGCTGCAGATTTGGCAAACTGAAAATCTGCACAAATCCGTCCATCTACAGCAGAGATTAACTTCCTTCCACACTTCACATACAAAACCTCTATCCCCTTCACCATAGCATTAAATAAGAAAAATAACACAAGTATATCTTCAATTTTCCACTCCCTGCTACACATAGCCAAGATACTATCCTGGCTTGGAAGACAACCGTATATAGGGAACTCCCAATCTATCCAACCTGCATATCCCAAAAAATGCCTTATCATGTGAGTCATTATACCAGGTTGTTTCTCCAAATTCAAAAGCTCTATTTGCCAAAAAATCCGCCGCCGCATTCGCCTCTCTATAAGTGTGCGTACATCTGATATTAAATTTCTGCACTATCATATTGATTTTGGTTACCCAGTTGCGAAGCTCCCAACAGCAATAGGGAGCCTCAATAATGTGCAATGCAGTAGATGAGTCTGATTCCAGCCATAAAGGGAAAAAATTTTCCTTTACACACACTTCCAGCGCCCTCCAAATTGCAAACACCTCCGCTCTAATATTTGATCCCTCACCAATCATACCATTCATGGCTCGAACAACATGGCCCCTATGATCTCTAATCACAAAACCAAAAGATGATAAACCTGGATTTCCTTTAGAACATCCGTCTGAATTTATCTTATATGTGCCAAAAGGCGGCTTGAGCCATCGAACCACTGTAATGGTATTAACTGTTCTTATTCTAACCTGCTGCCCAAAAACCGCCGCAGCTGTAGAAAATCCTTTCCAATGCCAATCCTTTATCAATCCAGCAGCTGAACCCATAATCACATATTTTATTATATTGCTGGTAATTTTCTGCGTTGATATAGTGATATCACGATGCTTCGAATCATTGCGAGCTACCCACAAAAACCAGAGAATTAACAATGGCAAAGCCTCTCTGATATGTCCTTTCTTCATCCACTCCTCTCCAATCCTCCAGTTCTCCATATTTTGAACATCAGCCACCCGAAATAATTTGCCAAAATAAGTCCATACCTCCACAGCTACTGCACATTGAAAAAAAAGGTGCTCCCATGACTCACCATCCCCACACGCCTGACATTTAGAAGCCAAGCAAACCCCTCGCTGCTGTAAAATTGAATCAACAGGTAATCTCTTCAAAATAAATCGCCAGGTAAAGATAGAGATTTTTGGCACTAACAGCTTGCTCCAAATTGCAGGACCCATGCCCACCGGTTGACCCCTGACTCTTGTGCAATTCCAGGCTGACTTCACTGTGAAATTTCCATTTGGTGATGGCTTCCAAATCATCCCAGCTCTTCTCCCTTGTTGTACGGCAACCTCTGCCACCTCAGCAGCCACCTCATTTGTTAAAGTATCCCTTAATTTAACCACATTCCAACCCTCATCTTCCATAAAATCAGAAACTAAGGCTTCCTGATTCCCTCTAACATCACACATCTGGAAGAGTGGCCCCCTATCAGTCCATGCATCATGCCAGAACCTAATCGTTCCATCACCAACTGACCAACCAATCTGTTGTTCTGCCACGGTTCTGATTTTCACCATCCTCCTCCAACATGGCGAGGCATTTCTTTTGAGGGAAACCACTACTGGAGAAATAGCCCCACAATACATTTTCGTCAAAAATTTTGCCCATGGAGTATTTTGTGCCCGAAATCTGTACCATAGCTTCAGGGATATCGCAGTTGCCACCTCTGAAAGCCTTCTCACACCCAATCCTCCTTCTAATTTCGGCTTGCATACAGTAGCCCAAGAAATCCAGTGAGCTTTCCCTTTGTTAACCGATGATCCCCAGAAAAAATTTGCAAACATCATCTCTAATTGATGAAGGACAGAAATAGGCGGTAATAATACTTGCAACAAATAAATAGGCAATGAGCACAAAACACTTTGAATCAGTAAGAGCCGGCCTCCATGTGACAACCTTGATAAGTTCCATCCCATCAGCTTCTTTCTTGCCTTTTCTAGCAGCGGTTGATAGTGAATGGCTTTCTTATTTCCAGAAAAGATGGGAACTCCCAAGTATGTAATAACTCCAGTGCCCTCTCGAAATCCAGAGACTCCAGCAATTTGTAGTTTTCGAGCATTAGAAATATTCTTTGCAGGATAAAAGGAACTCTTTGAGACATTAATTAATTGCCCTGAACAAGACATGTATGAATTCAAAAACTCCATCAGCCTCCTCACGTAGTTAACAGACCCATTCATAAAAATCATAACATCATCTGCATAAGCTAAATGAGAAACTGTATAATCGCACCCAGTTGCAAAGAACATTTGAGGAAACTTCTTAAAGAGTTGATCCAGACCTCTTGAAAGAAATTCGGCCGCAATAATAAACAAAAGTGGGGAGATCGGATCACCTTGTCTAAGCCCTCTTTTTGAATGAAAAAAGCCAGAAAGTTGCCCATTAATGCGTACCGAAAACCAACAATCAACAACACATCGCCGAATAATATCAATCACTGAATCAGAGAATCCAAATGCGCCCAAGATTTGGAACAGGAAATCCCATTGCAGCCGATCATATGCCTTTGCCATATCCAGCTTCAAAATCAAGTTGCCCCCTCTAACACGATAATTCAACTTATGGTGGAGCTCTTGAGCCAAAAGAATATTATCTGAGATTAATCTTCCTGCCACAAAACCACTTTGCATAGGGGAAATAATTTTATCTAAGATTCTACTCAACCTATTAGCAAATAATTTCGAGATTATCTTGTTAGATACATTGCACAAGCTAATAGGTCTAAAATCTTGCCATTGTTGTGCATTCGCAATCTTAGGGATAAGGACTAAAGTAGTAGCAGCCATACCTCTTGGGAAAGGACTACCTTGAAAGAAATCCAAAACTGCATAATACACATCCATTTTGATAATTTCCCAACAAGATTTGTAGAATGCTACTGAAAATCCATCTGGTCCTGCAGCACTGTCTTCACACATTTCCCATATAACCTGCCGAATTTCCTCTATAGATGGCAAAGCCGACAAATCCATATTCTCTGCAGGACTGATCAGATGAGGAATATGCTCCATATTAGCTGAAGTCAACTGCACATCCTCTCCTGCCAACAATTGCTCAAAAAAATCTGCACCTGATGCTTTGATAAGCTCCGGCTCCTCCATGCAAACCCCATTCTCCCATATTCTGAAAATCCTGCCTGCCATCCTCCTCTTTTGCACCACCTGATGAAAAAATTTGGTATTCCTATCCCCCTCATTCATCCACCTAACCGCAGCTTTCTGCTTCCAAAACACCTCCTCCATGTATAAAATTTTTTGTAGGTGTGCCTGAGACTCTGCCATCCGCATCTTGTTATCCACTGTGGGATCCAAATCAAACTGCTTTTCAGCTTCTGCAAACCTCCCTTCAGCCTCTTTTACTCTATCATGGATATTTCCAAAAATTTCGGCATTCCACCATTTCAAATGATTCTTCAGTCTCTTCAATTTCTGCTGTAGCCTCTGCATGCCAGCACCTGGACACGGTAGTGCCCAGTTCAAACGGACAGTAGTCAAAAAACCTGCATGTTTAATCCACATTTGTTGGAATCTGAATGAAGATTTGGGAAGAGAAAATGTAGGAAAGGAAATCAACAGCGGGCAATGATCTGATGTTGCTCTGGTCAAGTGCTCCACCTTGACACCAAAATTCTTCTCACTCCACAAAGGCGATACCAGAACTCTATCCAACCTCTTCCAAACTCTATTATTAGTCCATGTATAAGGATCTCCCACAAATCCAGCATCTAACAGCCCTGCCATCATTATGAAATCATTAAAGTCCTGTACAACACCCGGCCTTGCCAAAATCCCTGCTGAATGCTCATGCGGACCAGTTATAACATTGAAATCTCCCCCAACCATCCAGAGATCATCCACACTTGGCTTGGTATCCAATAAACTCTCCCACAGCCCCCTTCTTTCCACACTATCACATTTAGCATAGACAATAGTAACAACTAAAACTGTAGGAAACAAATGAGAACTCAACCTTAAATGCAGAAATTGTTCATGATCCCGCAGCACCGAAACTTCAATATTATGATTGCAGAAAAACCAAATCTTTCCAGAACAGTTTGCCACAGCAAAATCAAAGCCCAATCTTCTAGTCATAAAGCTTGAATCAAGAGAAATAAAAGGCTCAATGATACCTAAAAAATTTAAGTGATGATATTTTCTCAAAAATTGTATTCTTCTCACCGAAGCCGGACTACCCATGCCCCTAACATTCCAGATTAAGCCTGACATTAAAACAAAGAATTGGATGGAGCTTTTTTAGCATGAGACTTACTTCTCGTAGTCACACCCAAATTGATATTACTAGGAGGCACTGCTTTGTGATGTTTACTCTGATTTAACACTAAAGGAGCTCCTCTTTGACGCTGGATTGAATCAACATTGTCCGATTCCTCTTCCACAAATGATTTGGACTTCACAACTTCCCCCGAATCCTCTTGCATTGTAGCTGAGATTGAATCTCCCCACTGGCCTGAGTCCACCTGCATTTGATTAAGCGTACAGGGTACCCTTTGTGTCTCCGGAATGTCCCCCTCAGATATGCTATTTTCTGATCTGGAAACCTGCTTATCCCGTCCCCCTCCATTACCCAAATCTTCCCGATCATCATTGAGTCCACCAGCATTCTTTGCCAACCCTTCTGCATTCCAATTACCAGATATTGCAATGTGTCCAGGCAGCAAATCACCCTGCGAAGAAGAAACACCTGCCTCCACATCTGGGTTCACATTTTTCGCAACCTGCACCTTCTGAACCTGGACATCTCCTGCCACCACATTTGTATTCCCTTCCAGCTCAAGATGAACCTGCTGCTTCTGTACCTGAATATCCCTTTCTGGGCTTGATTCTACCACAGATTTCCTTTTATCAAGTCTATCTTGATCAGCTTGCTTAGTCGATCTTTCTGCAACCTTTTCTTGGACTAAATCAGTTGCCACTGGGTCCTTCGAAACTTCCCTTCCGTACCCCCCTCTCTGCAAATTCCCATCTTCCATCTCTACAAATCCTTCCAAATCCCCTTGATCCTCCTCTTCCAAAGCATCCAAAGTTTGAAAAGGATTTCCCTTCTCATAGTTCTCCTTGCTAAACGTAGCTTGGCCTTCCTGAATCCCCTTCTTTTGCACCCATCTTTGCTTCTCTGTCTCCCAGTAATTCGTCTGATCCTCCTGTGTATCAAATGATTCATTCACAACCTCCTTTCCTTTTCCACCATTGTACTTCTGTGTAGCTTCCCGCAAATCATCGCCAGCATTAATTATCACTCCCTTAGCCGAATTCAGTTGCTGCCCACCCTTGACGTTTGCATTTCCAGTTGCCGTTGCATTTGTCTTTGCATTCTTGTTATTTAGGAAAACTCGTAAATCTTCCCCTGCATTCTTAGAAGCTCTGTTAGCATTATTCCACATAGGCTTTGGTCGGTTACCATTAGCATAGCAGTCATCCGCTGAGTGACCCAAATGAAGACATTGCATACAATAGTTAGGATGTTTTTCATAGACCACCTGCTGCATTTTCTTATCTGCACCAATGCCGATCCAGAATTCTTTCACTTTTGGCTTTAGAAGATCAATTTCGACACACACCCTTGCCATTTACAATCTCGATCCATCCGCCGTACCCTCATCTACCTTGATTGGCTTCCCCACAATCCGAGCAACAGAAAAGAGAGCATTTTTGTTGAACATATGAATTGGTAATTCCGGCAGTTGGATCCACACCGGGACAATCGAAGATTCGGCCGAAAAAGAGAAAGAAGGAGACCATTTGAAAATTCGCAAAGGCACACCAGCAATAAACCAAACACCCCTAGTCCACACTCTTGCCATATCCTCATTAGATGTCAGATGGATAAAAATATAGCCCGCACGCAAAAATCGCAAATTGTAGAAGCTAGATAATCCCAAGTTCTTAAAGGCCTGAGTAACCACAGCGAAAGAAGGCCTCTGGCCCGAAAATTTGCCGATTAGGGCATACCTGTAAGGTGCCGCCATGCTCGCCACCTCCTCATCTGTGTAGAAAACTCCCGGCGTGTTATTATACACGGTGATCTCCTTGAAGTCCTCACCAACATCCGCAAAACTTTTCTTGGTAGCCCGCGGGGAAGAAGGTCGCAGAATCGCAGCATAAGAGGGCGCTGCCGGATCTGCATCGAGTGCCTGCGAGACAGCGCCTAGCGCCTGTGACTTCACCAGAGAGGGATCGGGCGGCTTAGGGTTAGTAGTAGGCAGGGGAGGGAAGGCTTTGAGGTCCGGCGCCGGCTGGAAAGTGGCGCCGGCGGCCATGGCCGCGTGAAGAAGAGGCGCTGTCGCCTCTTGAATCGGCGCAAATCGCCAATTAATCGCCAATTAATCGCCAAATCCTATTCGTTCTATGTTGGTTTGATGCCTACTAAAAAAATATGATGCTTGATGTACTGAATTTATTTAATTTTGGAAGCACTGAAGCAAGTAATCACAAATGACATAATATATATTATATATGTTGAGAGACGTTCATGACCTATTGCATATTATGAGTTCATGCAAATTATCACATATTAATGAATTAATCAGGTAGTTGGATGGCTCACATAATGTATTTTATTTTTTTAATTAAGGTTCATCCATTCCATAATATATTTTTTCCTTTTTTGGTAGTGGTTGTTATTTTATTTTTTAAAATATGAATAATTATTTTTTAAAAAAATATTTATTTCAATTATAATGTTATGGTAATGGTAAAAACAAAAAAAGTAGTAAACTTTAATTCAATTATAATACTATGGTAATGGCTAAAAAGAAAAAAATAATAAGTTAATTAATAATAGAAGATGTGGAATAAATAAATTAATTAAAATGAAAAAAAATTAAAATGCCTTTACCGATAATTTTAAAGTGACATTTACTTTAAAATAGATAAATTATTTTTAATATTTTTTTAATACATCAATTAATAACAGTAAAATTAAAAATTTATTTGATTCTCATCGCTAATGCTTATTCAAAATAAATATTATTAATTACAATTATATTTATTCTTTATTTAAATCAAACGTCATGTAATTCAAATTTTCATTCCTATTGACCCGGTAATCTAACTCATTACTGCAATTCTAATTGACAAATTTGAACCAAACGATTCCTTACATTTTTTGTATTCTATGAGCAAGTATTATAGCTGAGCAATTTCTTTATTTTTAAAGTTCTAATATACATTTTTTTGCAACCAAAATTCAAAAGTCTACCATTTTGTCAAAAATTAAAATAATAAAGAAACGCAGAGATGAACGTAATCAGATTTCATATCGTAGTCGCATAGACAAGTAATATGTGCAGGCTAATGCAATAAGTATAAATAACTACAATATGCGATGACATGCCGAAGAACTCAGAGATCAAAACCAACCAATTCCTACCCCTCTTCTCCAAACTCCTTTGTGAATTTCTCATGGATTTCTAGGTCTGCCTTGCTGACTGTCGGTCTCTGCCGTGCCAGCACCTTATCGAAATCTGTCCTTGCGATTGGTGGTGGAAGGATCTGCTCCAACAATTGAAATTTATTATTATTATTTTTTTTTAAATGACAATTAGACAAAGTTTCAAAGGAACCTTAGCTGCGAGCCCTTTCGCGGCGAGATCCTGCAATGTGGTTTGAACAGCACCGGGTTGTCTTGGCCCACATGGCAGCCACATACCTTCACTGGTCTTGTAGAAATGCATAGCGTCTTGAGCTTTTCGAACTGGTTCGAACAGCACGTCCTTAACCTGATTGATCAAAACGTAAAATAAAGCAAAAAATTAGTCATTCAACACGCTATAGCCTCATTAGATGTTGAAGGTCACATACACAAACAGCGATATCTGAGCCAGAAAATCCTTCTGTGCGGCGAGCTAAGTTCTCAAAATCGCGTTCACTCAAGTTATGCGGGGTGTCTCCCAAGTGTACCTGTTATAAGATTGTCTATATTTAGTTACTATGATAGATAACAAGATGTGGAATCAGAGATTAAAGGAACTTCCACCAATCAATACCTTAAACATGTGCTGCCTGGCTTTCTGATCAGGAAGAGGAATATAAATTCGCTTATCAAAACGCCTTCGGATTGCCTACGCTTGCAATTATAGTCGATAAAAGGTAATAGGGGGGTTAGGAACTTTCAAAAGGCAAGCAAGAACAAGAAACTACAAATATTTTTATTCTTTCTACACCAATAACCTGATCCAGTGCGTATGGCGTGTTTGTGGCAGCAAGAACAAGAACTTTCTGATCATTGTTTCCTACACCCTGTAAAATTCAAGTCACTCAATGCAGAAATCACAAAGATAAGTTACACAAGCAGCTAATTGTTCGGCTCCAATTGGTCTTCTAGTGCCAAAAAACTAGTTTTATGCAACTACAGCTGAAAATGGCATGTGAGCCACTATACCTCTGGACTGGTTCCTCTTGCTAACAAGGCAGTAGAAACACTTCAACTGGACAGTACATAAAATCCTAACAATTGAGAGTCTAATCCCCGAGTTTGTGCCCCTTTGATTGGCACAATAAATAAGTATTCCAGATATTGAACTGGCGTGATTCTTTAACTAATGAAAATAAGATTCGGATATCATAATCCAGGTCCCTTTAAGCTCAATAGAGCGAGAGCAGTGGTTTCCCCACCTCACAAGTAGAAAAAGAGAGCATGAACCCTAGCTACAGATGGAAGATTCTTTATACATACATTTTAATCGATCACTTCTCCCTAGAATCAAAAAGAAAGCATACAACACCCCTCCTTTCCTCAAAACAAAAGAACCACACAGAACCAGAAAAGATAACCCAATGACCTAATTATTTTGGGTCATACATAAGTTAGTAAGGCTCACAAAAAATGTACACATCCTATTGGCAAAAATTACCTGCATTTGTACAAGAAGTTCTGTCTTAATTCTTCTTGATGCTTCACTTTCATTGCCCTCTCCACGTTGGCCACACAGAGAATCAATTTCATCAATAAAGATTATTGAAGGTGCATTTTCACGAGCCATATGGAAGAGGTTGGAAACTAGTTTTTCACTTTCACCCATCCACTTTGATACTAGGTCTGAAGAAGATATGCTGCAATAATTTCATCAAATTCAAACCTCCTTGTATCATTCAGATACTTGTTTTCGAAGCAAATTAATGAGCATTCACCAACAGAGAGTAAGAAAATAAACCAATGGTAAAACTTGCAATACTAAAGTCCATATGTTCTTAAAAGATATATGTTCTTGGGGACGGGTTATGAGGGACGGTCGGCTATGCTCTCGGGGAAAAACTCCGACCACCCTTAGCCACTTGGCAGTCGGCTATAAGTTGACCCCGGTTGCTTGGGGAGAGCAGAATATTAAAAGCTATGTTCCTGAGCTATTTTTTTGACAACCAAGTATTTGAAGCTTATTCTAGCAACAAAGTATAGATAAACAAGTGTTGTGTTATCACAAGTGTTGTGTTATCACAAGTGTCATGCCTTTACCACTAAGTATTTGTAATCCTTAATCTTTAATTGACCTCAATCTAACATATTTTATACAATATTTTATTTTTCATGATTGATAACCGACCAATTAGCCTTCCATATTTATTCACTACACAATTCATTTTCTTATCCCAATAATTTTAAAATAATTTACCACCAGCCATTTTGTCTATCTATCTATGATTTATCTATCATGTTTGTATTCATTCTTAATATGATGCTATAAATCATTTCTGCATGTCACGTAAAGCATAGTGAACTTGAGGAAAAGACATTTTATTTTGGTAAAAGTAGCTTTTCAAATATTTGGTTGAAAATACAATTGAAATTATGGGGAAAAAAATTATGCCCACACTTTGTTAACATTACTTTTGTTCAGCAAGGAGACTATTTTCTTATTGATTTACATTTTTATAACTAATAATTTAAGTTGATGAAAAGTATGTTAACCTACACTGACTTTAGAAGACATATAAACATCATTTGATGTAATTTTTTTTTTCATCGCACCTATAACTCAGTATATTTGTTCTTCAGTATTGATAATTTCAGTTTTTATCTGCAAATTGTCAATCAATATTTTAGTAATCTTGTCACTATTCAGTGCTCAAAGTGCGGGGTTTTTTTTTTGTTTAAAATCAATGTTATCTTCAAATATATCTTGATTGGTAAAACAGGATTACTTTCCA
>JBAMIB010000061.1:5066502-5077041 GCA_037177415.1 Kaempferia rotunda | reverse complement strand
CTTTGTTGTAGTGTCTGTGAAAAGGTAGTCTCCACTCTTTTCATTCCTATCTCTCCACCCACTACTGTCTCTTAAACCCTTATTCATATATCGTTGGCTAATCCTATGCTTTACTCTCATTACTCTCGCTACAAAGATTGATCTCCTCTTTTTCCCTCTTCTCAATCCCCTTAGTATTGTACGCTTCTTCGTACGTCATTCTCATCACCTCCTGTTGATCACTCCCCTCTCTCTCCCTCTCCACCACTTCTCCCTTTTTATTCTCTACCACCTCACCATTTCCTGTCACCCCATCCATTCCCACCCTCCGATCAGAGACTCTCTATCCATCCCACAGTCTCCAGACAGATCAGTATGCTTGAGTCATTTTTGTTGAATTATGAAGTAGGATTGTTGATTTTTCATTGGTAAAGTTTGGTGATCATGTTATAGGAAGGGTGAACTTTTACCAACAATTATATTTTGGTATTGTTTTATACAAAATATCAACAGACACAAATATGATTAGAATTACTCCCTGTTGTTTCAACCCAAGTAGTACACAACTGAAACTTATGCAGCAAAAACTCATTATAATATTGGCCATTCTCTTGTGTAAAACATGTGACGCCACCGGTGTATAGGAACTTAGAAAGTATAGTAGAAAGCAAAACCTTTTTTTTTTTAAGTAGAAAGCAAAACTTGTGTTAAGATGGTTAACTGGGAATAAATGAGTCACACCAAATTTCTTAACTATTTAAAATTATTTTTGATATTATCAGAAGTGAGGGATTATGTTGCTTCTGCTTCTGAGGATTTCATCCTCTCTAATAGGATGAATCTTCAAAGTGTACAGATGGATGGTGTTTTTTATTAGTGTTCATAGTATAGTTTCAGAAGTTTACCGTATTCCTGGGTGTTCATTTAAGAGTGGGTTTTTATACCGCAGGTGTAAAAAGAACATGAACATTCTTGTGCAGTCGCTTGTACCCAAGTTCCCACAGGTTCAAGTTTTACTCTTTGACAAAATTATGTTCCATAACTCGAGGACAATGCAGTTAAAACAGTTGGTAATTACTGCCACGGTTTGAAGGAATTAGACCTTAGCAAAAGCCCAAGGCTGACTGACAGGTCTTTGTATGTGCTAGGCGATGGATATCAGTGGATCTGATGTATGAGAGCTGCAACTGACAGTTTTGAATTTGGATTGGTGTGTAAGTGCTGAGTGAGTGACAAAGTAGTAACCAGTTTAGCAACTGGATGCCCTGATCTAAGGGATTTGGACTAGTCTGTTTGTGCACTCATGCTAGTACATCCTTATCATCAGTTTGCTAAATATTGAAATTATACATCAAGGGGACCATGGAATCATGTTGGAGTTCCATTTTCTGCTAGCTTTTGGTTGAAAGACAATATCTGCTTTTACAGGATAAACAGTCCTGACCAATCTTTGTTTTGTTAGCGGCAGATGAGAGAGTGATTGCTCTAGAAACTGCTGCCTGAGATCTCTGGACTTGCATTACTGTCAGAACATCACTGACAAAGCTACATACTCTGGCAGAAAACAGCGATAGGAGGAGACTTGGGTATCAGCGAAATAGCAGTGGCCGTAGCAGCAGCAATAATGATGGACTAACGAACCTCAACATAATCAGCTTGTGCACAGCCTCTACCAGCCCCTGCAGTTCAAGCTGTGTGACTGGTTCCCGCTGCACACCTTCCTGAGGAATTCACTCATAATCAGTGATTGCCTCGGCCCTGTGCATTGTGCTTGAGTTGTTTGTGCTCGCCAGATTGGACGTACTGTATTAGCTGACCAAGCTTATTGAATAGATTGGAAAAGCTGCTAGGTAACTTGTGTTTGAAGCCATGTAGACTTCAGCAACTCTTACATTTCTAGTTTGTGTTAGTAAATAGTTGGTAATCTATATTTGATGCCAAGTATCTGTACAGTATCCAGTTTATGATAATTTTGAATCTTTCAAGTTGGGCATAACAGGTTTTTCAAACACAAATTCAACCGTGTATTGTAGACCATTCTTTATATTCAAAAAAGCTGCCAATACTCTCTCATCAAATAAAAATTACACTAGTCAAAGTCTAGCAAATCGAACCAGCTGGGAATGACACAAATCAAACAGATATTAGTAAGCACTGTACATGAACCTATAACGATCAAGGGGAACCTTTAGAACGATTACCAAGGGTAACATTAGAACCATACAACCAGAGGCTGAATAGAAACAAACTATTAACAACAACCGCTGGTAGATGCATCTTCTTGAGGGGGTTTTTGCTTGAAGATGTTGGTCTTTTTCACACTGGATGAACCCTCAGCGCAGAGGCTGGGTGTTTCCAAGATCTGCACAGATAAGGGAAATCCAATTAGAGTGGCACTGGTGAACGAGGTATCTAATGCAGGTTAATTTTGAAATATCAAACTTTATTGTAAAAGGAGAAATGGGAATGAATCTTGCAAAATCATTACAAGAAACCAAATAAGTGCAGATGAGACCCAATCTTCTCATGTACAAGCTTGGAATTACTTTGCACCTTTAACACAAGCTCCTCGAAGCATTGCTCCACATTAACACGTGTTTTTGCACTACATTCGAGGAACAAACATCCATATTCCCTGGCAAAGTTAATTCCTTCTTTCTTAGTCACAACTCTCTCGTTTTCCTACAATAAGAAAGACATGATGTACAATGATCTATTATAACAAACAGTAGATTATTTTGTAGAAATTTTAATGAATAAAAATAATCAAAAATATGCCACATTACCTTATCAACCTTGTTACCAACAAGCATTTTAATGCAATCTTGATTAGTCGAATAAAGGTCTATTTCCTTGGTCCATACATCTGAAAGATTTGTGAACGTGTCCCTTCTTGTCACATCATAAACTGTCATTTGAAAATGTGATGATTAGCTAACTTGTCAAACTTAACATCTTAACATAAAAAACCCTAATTTGTAACAACATAATCATGGGACACTGGAATAGCTTATACTGATGCAAACCATATTGTTCATCTCCCAAATAAGTCTTTTGGGCAAAATAAGACCAACTTAAGCAAATTGAAAAGAGGAACGCCTACAAGGGATAAAACAAAGAAAATAATGAAATAAAGATTGCTTCATTTTTTTACTAACAAAATGACATGTCAACCCTCATCAAGCCAGAAATTTCCACTTTTTCCAGTCAAAAAGGTTGTTGCATCTCTCAGGTTCTTTTCTGTGTTCAGCTACCAGCTCCGTCACTTATCCAACTATTAAATTGAGTTAATATCTAACAAGGTGCTCTCATCACTTTGTCTCTCATATTCTCTTTGACAAAGGTCACATTTGAGCAACTAACAACATAAAGCTCACACCCAGCACAAAGCCCTCTTAATAGGAGGGTAGGGTCAGCAAGTAGACGAACAGAAGCTTGTGTTTAATTAAACACATAGGATTGGATCCATGTGATGCGATCTGTCATATGAGGGTGTCAAAACCCCACAAATTTAACTAGTTTTCATTTACCATAGGAGTATCAATTCTATCCAGAATCACATTTGGGTTTTTTTTGCTTATAGGATTCATGAGGAATATTCATTTTCATGATGGCAAAAGGCGATTCACTCGTCCCAGCGCCTCTGTCAATCTGTCCCCAACACAGAAAAGGTAAATCACAGAGGCTACTAGCCTTTGACAATTGAATAGTGCATGAGGGAGGGCAAACATATAGCTACTAGCCAGGATTTGACCTCAGACCTCATGGTGGCAACACTCATGCGCTAGCTAACTCTCCATCCCGAGGGAACAAGAATATTCATTTTCATGATCTATTCTTCTATTGCTTTTCTTAAATTATTTATGGTTGTATATTTCACCTTGATTGTATTTAAATCAAACTGAAAAGGATTTGGTAATATGAGTTATATTTTTATCAGTCATCAATATTCTATAACTATCAATTCTCTTAGCGTTCCATGATGCTGATTATATATTCTAGAGGAGTCATCTGTCATGGTCATCTTAGGAATCCTCTTTTTTTTCTTCTTTCTTTTTTTGTTGTTATTAACATTGTTTATATATGACCTGACTTCGCCCCATGACCTAGCATTAGAATCCATCTCCACTGGAAACCGTCATCCTCTAGTCATTGCCTCCAGAGCCCTCAACTGATACCTTCCACCTTGCTTCCTTTTCTCCCTTCCCATGTATAGCACCTAATCATCGTCTTCAAACCCTCGATCTGTAAGATCCAAGGTGGCAACCCTTTCTCCCCTCCCCCATCTGGCTCCTAGCACTCAATGTGTTAAGTCCCTCTCGTGAGATCTATGCTTTTGTTGATTGACTTCTCCACTTCTATCAGTGAGGCAAATAATTGAGACCTTATTTCCATTTTTCAGTTCTATGTCACTCATTTGTTCAATCATGTTTGGAGAAATTTACAACATGGATGACAACCACTATCATCGTTGATCCTCTCTGCGAGCGCGGAGACAGATGCCGGGAGTTAGTGGTCCACGTGTCGCTGAAGAGGATTCGGAGAAGGTCAATGTGGCGCTCCTTGAAGACCTTTTGAATCCTACGCACCAACAAGCAGCTTGAAGAAAAGCGTTAGTAACCAAGCCAGGAAACAGAGAGGGTGTCTTGGTCATTGGTCCTCCAACGCTCAAGTTAGTGCAACGCTCGTAGGGTAGTTTTTAGGCGGAAAAGTGATGAAGAGTAGAAGAACAATAATCGCATACCTCCGCGGGTTGTGAAGAGCCTTATTTATACTTGGGCATTACCTGGTGCAAAAATCAAAGAGTTTTCTTAACTGGCGTAGACATTTATGAAATGTTGTCTTTGCTTAATTAGGCGTACAATCCATACATGTCAAAATTGGAAGTTTCTTCCGTACAAGAAATTGCAGCGCGTATCCTCTGACAACGAATACTCTGATATGATCGTTGCACTAAGCGACAAGGAGGGTAGGTGAGTTCAGAGCCGAACGGTCACTCTGCCATGTTCGTTCAGCATTTACTCCTGCACTTGACTTTACTTTGACTTTCCTATCCACCATATCAATCATCATCATATATAGAAAATGCTCCTTTTTCTTGCTCTATATATATCTTAATGCACCTCTTATTTTTGTGGATGTTTTCCTTCTATTTTGCTACTACGGCTTCAAATGCAAAGAAGCATATAAATTAACAACAAAAGATAATAATTAAAGAAAATAAATAGAAAATAAATTTTAAATTGGCACATACGCAATAAAAAGAAAACCAAAAATATTTGATATTAGCATGTTCACAATAAATTAGAGATTTGATTTTTAACATTTAATAATTAATATTTTTTTTATTTTGGTTGTGATGCGGCTAGAAAATTTTTCTAAAGTGGAGGGTTGAGTCGGAAGACACCACCAATACAGTGATGCAAGAGATAAAATATGACGAGTTGGAGGTCAATGAATCCCTAGATAGGAGACGGATAACCTACACACACTAGAGGAAAAGTTAGAGAACACCAAAAGTGTTCCGGCAAAGCCCCCTCCATTGCTTAAATTATATTTTTGATGGAGAAGAAAGCAAAAAGACTAGAAGGGTTATAGATTACTACTCAATGATATCGGTACCTGATATATATAGGTAATGCGGAGGCAACACTTCTATGGAGTCGTCGATATCCACATGCAACATTATCACGATCTCCGAGAGAAGCGTTGACTGTTTCAACCATTTTTAACAACTCCCATAGTATTCAATTTATTTTGCGTAGAACATAGGTTGTTGTCCTGCCAAAAGCAAGGATCATAGGCGGTGCTGCTTATTGGCTGAGATCGTAGCCTTCTGGAGCAATGGCATGTGAAAGGAACTAAGAGAGGTCCACGTAGGGGATTCAGTTTAGTGGATCAATCACACGTAGTGACTTCTAGGAGTCGTCGGCATATTCTGTAGACTCCTAATGAGTGAAATGCCAACTTTTGGAGAGAAATCGGCCTATTGGCTTTTAGAAAGAAGTCAGCCTTATATGTTGACTTTCAGGGTGTCAATTTAGCTAGTTTATAGGAGTGAGCAAAAGTTCGGTTAAACCAAATTAATCGATTGAACCGACTGAAGTTAAAAGTTCGGCTCGATTAATTCGGAAATTCAATTTTTTTCCTAGAAATATCGGTTATATCGGTTTAATCGGTTCGGTTTCGGTTTTGAAAATCGAAATTCGGTTAAACCGATTATATCGATATTATGAATTGAACCAAACAAAATCGGGATCAAACCAAATCGGGATCAAACCAAATCGGAATCAAACTAAACCCATAGAGTTGAAACGAACCAAACTGGAACCAAACTGAAAAATTCGGTTATTTTGATCAAAAATCAAATTAACTAACGTTTTATTGGTTCGGTTTTTTTGAAAAGTTCAGTTAGTTCGATTGATTCAAAACAAATTCGGTCGGTTTAGTTTTTAGTTTAATCGGTTTGATCAGTTCGGTTTAAACCGATTGCTCAGCCCTACTAATTTAGCTAGGTTGTCAATTTAGATTGGAGTCAAGTAAGCCCGTCTAGCTGACTTGGCTTAGGATGTAGGGCATGAATCCGCCTTCAGACATGTCGAAAAACTGCATTGAGACTCAAGTGGTCCCTTTAGCAATCAATTGTTGAAATTAAAGAGGATGCTTCTCTAGGCAATTTTTTAGGATATAAGTGCTTTTAATTCTAAATCTGCCTTGGATTCACATCATGATATTCTGATACCATATTATGTTTTTTAAGTCATTGATTATGTTATCTATGGAAACGCATTGGCCATCTAATTGCTTGAAATCAACAGTTAGGTTAAAACGCCTTTTTGTATAAGAGTTGAATGCCACCATCGGTGTCTTAAAAGTGATGTCTTCTTTGTTATGTCATTCTTTTTACCCTCCCCTCCTTCGTCCTTCAGGTCTCCTCTATATGTCTCCTCCCTTTTTCTTTAGAATGTCTTCTTCCAGACCTATTGGTGGGTCTCACAATGGGTCTCTAGGAGCCTAAGGGAGACTCCCAACTAGGATTGCTCGATGTCCATCGAACAACCCTAATTTAAAACCACCCCAACCCATTGCAGCAAGATAGAGACCTCTACCCTATGAGAAGCATACCATATTCTTGACGAATTTAGGATTATCATTCCTAACCCCACTGACAGGCCTCTTCCACCTACTAATTGTGTTTCTTTCTTCCACAATCACTTAAACAATTGCCTCTGCTTCCCTATCTCGACCTTCTTCTATTCTAACTCTTTCATCACCTCTTTCTTCCTCTGAGTCCTATTTTTCATTCATTTTTTTCTATCTCAAAAAGGACAAGGCCAGCATCTTCTTCTTTACCACCCACCTAGCTATCCGATGCTTAGGAGAGTACCCGACCTCCCGCAAGAACTAGAAGGAATTTGACTTTTTTATTTGTAAGTCTTTGTCATTCTTGTTCTTGGCTTCTTAATGAGTTTCCCTCCTAACCCAAGCTTATGTGAGTATAAGGAGAGTAAGGTATTCAACCGAGTCTCTTGCATCCTCTAAGACCATTATTTTAGTGTCAATAGAGAACATATTTTATTCGGGTGGAGACCGAACTCCTAGAGCTTCAAGTATAGCTAGCAAGTGTTTTTATTATTTATTCTCTTAGGTTGAATTTAACTTGTTCCTTTTCTCTGGTCTAGCTCAAAAAATGTTGTGAGCAGCCATAGCTAAGCACTCGAAGGCCCCTACCAAAGAGCCTAAATCCTCTGCACTAGCCGATTTGATCTAGGTCGCTTCTTCGGTCCCCCAAGTTATTTCCTCCTTCGAGATTGAGGGATCTTTGTTATAAAGGAAAGGGACGCAGAGCCTGTGACTGTCGCCTGCCCAAATGCCTTCGAGGCCTCACCCCATTTGAGGTGGCGATCGACTCCCCAAGATACTTCGAGACCTACTTCGAAACGGTCGAAACCCACTAATGAACCTAAACAGGTCTGATGAAACTCATTTCAAGTCTATACTTAATTATTTCTTCTAATTGTTTAATAATAAAAAACTTATATAAAATCAATATACAATTTATTTTTAAATTATACCCAATAAATATATTTATCTAATAATTACTATATATAAATAAAAAAGCACCGAAACCGTATCGGCACGACATGATACCAAAACCGTATCGTTCTGATCTGGGACCGAAACCTCGGCACGGGTAAAAATTTTAAACCTTGGCCGGGACGTCACAGGCAGTGGAGAGATGGGCGTATAGGCACAAGGAGCAGTACAGAAAGGAGGCAACCCACTGGAAAATGTTGATGCTAATTGATTGGGATGGGTTGATTTGGAAAACAATAATGGGATGCAGGGGTGGTTGATAAGGTGTTGCCAAGTGAAGGGGATTTATGGGATGGTTGATATCAAAGAAAAAATAGGGATTCAGTGATGAGTAATGGATGAAGGTGAAGGCATAAAGATTATGGATAGGTGGATGCATAAGGGATGGAAAATGTTGAGCAGAAATAAGAATTCAGCTTTAATACCAAGTAAATGCAATACAAGAAAGCCTATACTAAAGATGTAGCACGAAGAATGCTCTGATACTAAATCAATGCAACACCAAAATTGAACGCTCAAATCCTACAAAAATTTAGATGAAATCGATGAAGCATGGGATCTCACATACAAAATAAAAGAGGATTTTGTTAGCAGAACCATAATCAAATACATTGACAAGACACCGCTTCTAGAGAATTGACCATAAACAAAAAGGGAAGTCTGCCACCAATGCGGGGTCCCGGGGAAGGATGCATTACAGGAGGTTGTTTCCATGACTCGAATCCTTGATCTCACAAGTCACAACAACTTTACCGTTGCGCCAAGACTGCCTTTCAATTGACCATAAACAAACTAAGAAATAAATATCACTAACTGGAAAAGACAATAATTCCAATATATCCTTAATTAAAAGACCCCATAACAAACTAAAAGTTAACCATTCACAAACCTACTAAACTAAAAGATACACTGACAGTATTTAAACACATAATTGCCAACCA
The DNA here is from genome assembly GCA_037177415.1 of Kaempferia rotunda. Taxonomy (NCBI): domain Eukaryota; kingdom Viridiplantae; phylum Streptophyta; class Magnoliopsida; order Zingiberales; family Zingiberaceae; genus Kaempferia; species Kaempferia rotunda. The sequence continues at coordinate 5,068,024 of JBAMIB010000061.1, read as the reverse complement.
AATTGAAATTCGAAAATCAAATCAATGTGTGTGTGTTTTGGCATCAATATGTTAGTCATTTTCAGTGCTGTTTGATTTTAATATTATTATGACATCTAGTGCCTAGCCTCCATCTACTGCCTATGTAAAACTATGCAGTGGATCAATCGTCTACCACCTGAAACCAAATATTAAAATCTAGAGAATTAGATAAAGCAGTGAATTCTTAGATTATGTTGATTCATTGAAATAAATTATGCAGTGGAACACTTCAAACAGAATTGGCATTATCTAAGGAGCACATGATATGAGACCAACAACAAAGATTAGACAAGGTCAACACTCACACATAAAGAAGATAACATGGACACATTTATTTGTCACTCCACCAAATAAAACAACAAGTGTAACAAGGTCATTACCTTTGGGTACTGTGAATGGAAACTTGCAAATCCAATATCACGATTTCCAGGGACGTAATAAATTGGGATTTGGAAACCATCTTTTTCACTCAGAGTAAATATATGTTCAAAACGGTTCAATGATTCTTTCCATCTGTTTTAACAAAGACTATCAACAAAACAAATAAATAACAAACCAACTATCAAAATGATTAGAACAGATAGAAACAATTAGATCATACATCTTTTTGAATTAGACAGTAATTTTTTTTTAAATCATGTTTGAAAATTTAGTCTTTAATCTTAATAGTGTTTTATTTAGTTTTAAATTCTAATGCTTGATTAATTTATTAAATGCTTGACCTTTTCAAATTGCAAAAATATTAGATGTTTATACTAAATCTCTGTGAAAATGTATTTCTACAAAATAATTCACTATGGTGCTTCCTCATTTTGTTGAATTTCTATATTCCAAAATTAGTTTTAAGATAATGTTTAGGGATAATTGTTAAATCTAGCACGAGCTGTTGAGGTTTTGAACAGCTCATGCTAGATTTAACAATTATCCCTAAACATTACAATATAATGAGCTAAGTCGAGATTGGGCTAAATTGATAATTGAAAATACATTGATAAATGTATTGAAATTAATCAAAATTCAGTTAATTCCATTGAACATTAAAACTTCATGTTAGACTAAGTAACTATTGTAATTATTTTTTCCCCCACTTACTAAAAGGGCATCCCACTGCACAAAACTCCCGCCATGCGGGGTCCCTGGGAAGGATCTATTGTACGCAGTCTTACCCTATTTTTTACAAGAGGATGTTTCCAGGATTCGAACCTGTGACTGGTGGTGCAGTTAGTACCAATAAATGAACCTAAGTTTTGATGAATGACAATCAATTAAAGTTAGATGTTTTGTGATCTAATGAGTTTCACTAAGTGTGTAGGATTTGATCTTGATGAGTGGACCAGACACCAGGCTGAAGTCCAACTAGGTTGATAGCTGGCGCGAAGTCCAAGTTGGTTGGGACTTGGTAGAAGGAAGTCCAGTTGGGTTGACAACTGGCCGAAGTCCAGATTGGTTGAGATATGGCAAGAAGTCCTAGTGGGTCAAGGGATCCGATCAAGGGAATCTA
>JBAMIB010000061.1:4986243-5000436 GCA_037177415.1 Kaempferia rotunda | reverse complement strand
TATAGGGAGATAGAGAAAAAATGACAAAAAGTTTTTTTTTCTCACTATGTCATCTTCTTCGAAAAATCATCATATCACAATTTAAGTATCTGAATTGTGGGAATTGATGATCCCTTTCTGTTCATGATCGGTATCGGGCCATTGAGGCATAATTTCACTAGAAGGAAGGTTAGTGAATTAACTACAAACGATCCTAAATTGAATCATATTTTATATGATTTTTTTAGTTCATTTTTCCCATCAAGAAGGGAAAAAAGTTAGGGTTTATCGGAGATTGGAGATTGGAGATTCACATGTTCGTGTCCCTTTCCTCTGAGAGGAGATACACAAAATAGAAAAGTGAAGAATATAATAATTTGTCCTTTAAAAATAATTTGCCATCAAATATTTTTTGATTGGATTTTGGGTTGGGCTATAGCCTTGGATAACCCTATTGTAAATGTTTATGGTAGGATATCAAAATAAAACAAAATTAATTGATAGGCCTAGAGAGTTCTAATTGGACTTATTCTAATTCATATGGATTTCTGCGGTGCTTTGGAATTCAAATATGTCCTTTATTGTTTTTAAAAAATTTACACAACAGCAATGCTGATTTTAAGTTGTAATACTAGTTTTAAAAACAAGCTGATTAAAAACCAGCCTGTTACTTGGTGCTGATTTTTAAAACCCATATAAAGTGATTTTTTATTATTTTTATTAATAAAATAAGTTATCCTTATTGATTTAATTTATTTTTTTATAGATATTAAAACATAAAAATGTTTTTTATTTTTAAATTTTTTATTAACCTTCTTTTATATTCTTTAATTTTTATTAAAGTTTTAAAATTAAAAATGGAATTAAAAATATATAAATTTAAAAATTTTCCTATTAATTTAAATTTAAATTAATTTAAAAGGAAAGATGGGCCATGCAAATGAGCAAAGATAAAAATTCAAAGGATAAAACGAGAATTGCCTTTTTAGAATTCTGAAATTTTGATTGCGACTTTTGAGAAATTACCCTTTTTTTTTTTACAAAGAATTAAATTAATTCCTGTAGGGTTAAATGGGATGGAAGGAAACAAAGAAGATGAACTTACTTCGATCACTACAACAAGATGGAGGGGATCAAATGAGAGGATCGATGAGGATGGACAATTAAGGATGGATGACTTGAATAGGTCAAATGGGACAATGAATCATTGGTTCTATTGATCGAGATGAGTAGAGTAAGCGAATTAGAACGCAAAAATACTTATCGAAATAAATTAGAGTAAATCAATCTACTCTAATCATGCAACAAAACATGGGCTATCCATCATTTGAATCTTCCAACAAGGAGAAAACTGCAACATAACAGTCGAATCCAACATCATCAAAGATTTGACAGTGCCAAAGTTCAGATTCAAGCGACCTAAAAACACAAGAAACACATTCACAGATAGACTCAGTTTAGTCATTCTTCTTACCATCTATAGTCAGGCAACAATGGACTTCGACAACTTGATAAAACACCAAAAGCCGTGGTGGCAAATTACCTTACTGAGTTCATAATTTAACCAGTGTTCTGCATTCCAGCAGCAATACCCTTCATGGTCAAAATGAGGGTATCCTCCAGTCCAGGCGCGTACTCGCTGCAAGGGTTGAGCTTCACCAACTCTGCTGCAGGTTTGTTGGATTCTGTAATCTCCTTTGATAGATGAGGCCCAACATTCACATGGTAGGAGGGGTCCCTGATTCTCTTCAAGGTATAAGCTTGGCAAGCATTCAAAGTTGTGATGTAAGCATCTCGCAGACGCAACCTCTGCTTCAAGTATGGATCGCCTTCCAATAGATCTTTGTGTCCAGCGACCTACAAGAGATTCAGAGAAAACATGATGCAAGGAATATAAAACTTAAAAGGAATGAACAAGGAAAACTCAATTTCTTTTGTGGCATGTCATCAGATATTAGGTGGCTAGCAACAAAACAACCAACAATTGCTTTGTCAAGTGGTGAGTGAACTAGATTAGAAGACAACATTGTCACTCTCGAATGGTGTAGGAACACCTTGTGATCACAAAACAAAAATATGGCCAAGATATCATATGTTCGTACTCACGGAATTTGCAAAAGTTTAGAATCTTATTCCTGCAATGGAGAAGCAAACTTGAAAGACTGTTAGAACAACTCAGACTAACATGGCCAAGATATTATTTTGGCAGAATTTTAAATAAACTTAAATTAGTAATGTAAGTCCTTGAAATAAAGCATGAATATATTTTTATTATGAAATAAATGGACTTAAAGGATATGTCATTATCGCTAAAAAGTTGGCAATCAAAAGTTGGCTTGCACACTAAAACCACTAAAATAAGCTTCATAACTAATGTGTATAAGCAAAACCATCAGTTAACAATGGTTTCACTTTAGACTAATAGATATAAATTTTGTTGTATCTCAATGATCTGCTGGGATTTAATAAAAAAATGACTAAAAAATTTGCACCTGAAGAAGAAGATGCTTTGTTTCTTCGTAGTTGGCTCTGAGTTGCTCACCAAATCTCCACAGATCCTCAGAAACCAACAATTTATCATATAAAGCAGCTATTCCAGGATCTCCCTTGGCAAAAACCATCTCAACCAAGTCAATGGTGACCCTGAAAAATGGCCATTCATTGTACATCTGCTGAAGAGTTTGATGATTGTTGATATCTTTTTGAAAGACATGCTTGAATGCAGCACCAAAACCAAGCCACACTGGTAGATGGAACCGTGTTTGTGTCCATGCAAATATCCAAGGAATTGCACGAAGTGATTCAATGCCCCCGCTGGGTTTTCGTTTTGATGGACGGCTTCCTATGTTCATCCTCCCATACGCCAGTTCAGGTGTAGCCTGTCAATGTAACCACAATTGCATCAAGGAGAGGTGAATGGAGAATAGGGCCTTATCCAAAGGATTGATTAGTTGATGTCACATTCCATTAGATGTTGATGCTAGACTTTGATAGGACGAAGGGATCATTTCTCTTATAAGGTGCTATACTGATTATTGTTTACCATAGTCAACAAGATACTACCCTGATAAAGGTAGGATGTGTTAGACAACTAGATCCCTTGAGCCCATATTCCCACTTTTAGAAATAATGTGACAGGCACCAAGATCGGCACCGCATCACATACTTAGCAAACTTATGTTGTAACTAACAAACCCAAATTTTCATTAAATCTCTTGTTTGCTAATTGCAGGTAATTAATCAAATAAGTTAGATTACTTACTAGGCGAAAATATTCAACAAATTGTGGTTCTCCAAAGACAATTGATCTATATTCCTTTGTAGCAACAACAGCCATTTCATCCATCAATGCACGCCATTCTGGCTTTGGGGGAATAGGGGGATGCATTCCGTGTTCAAGTGTAGCAGCTGTGAAACGTTGGAGTGTTCTGAAGCACAAATGTTCCTCCCCAAAGGACTGCTCAATTACTTCACCTTGAACAGTAACTCGAAGAGATCCATGAATTGTATCTGGTGGCTGAGATAGGATAGCCAGATGAGCAGGACCACCACCTCTTCCAACAGTTCCACCTCGACCATGAAACATGGTCAGTTTTACTCCAAACTTGTTGGCAACTTTTATAAGCTCCTCTTGGGCTTTATATAACTGCCAAGCTGCAGAAAATCGCCCGGCATCCTTCCCTGAATCTGAATATCCAATCATGACTTCTTGCTTCCCGTTAATCCTGTTTCTGTACCAATCTATAGAGAAAAGTCTGGCCAAAGCTGCTGGAGCAGCCTCAAGATCTGCAAGTTTTTCAAACAATGGAACTACTCTCAATGGATTTTTCACATGGCATTCACGCTGCAATAGCTCAACGGCCAAGACATCCGATGGAGCAGTTGCCATTGATATGATATAAGCCCCGAAGTTGTCAGAAGGAAGTTCTGCTATGACATGGAATGTGTCTAGAACATCAGCAACTTCATCTGTCTTTGGTAGGTCAGGACCAAACAAAGGGCGTTTCCCATTAAGTTCAGATAAAAGCCATTCTTGGCGTTGCTCCTCAGACCAGTCACGGTAGGATCCAATTCCCAAGTGTTTGGTAATAGAATCAACAACATCAGTGTGCCTGTCAGATTCTTGCCTAATATCAAGTCTAACAAGAGACAAGCCAAAGGTTGATACTTGGCGTAAAAAGTCAAGGAGGCTCCCATCTGCAATAGGTCTATCACCACAGTCGCAGAGGGATCGATAGCAGAGTTCAAGAGGCTCCAGAAACTGCAACAAAGGCAGCACAAATTGTTATAACCTCTATGGAATCCATCAGATGTGGAAAACATAAAAGAGAAAGATTAAAACAACTCTTTGTAACATGGATAGAGATACATACCTGTTCGACATTTGTGAAAGTCGCTTCCTCAGGAATATCAGAATATCCATTTGAAAGTAAATGACGAGAGCGTTCACGTGTGTTGTATAACTTATCTCTCGCGTCACTAAGTATAACACGGTAAGGCTCATTCAGAGGAACTTGCTTCCAGAATTCTGTTAAATAATAAATAGGAAGCAAACAATGAATACACAAAAGCCTTCATGAACATAAATTTGTAAATATCACACTACAAACAGTGAAACTTACTAAATTACAATGTCAAAACATAAAGTAGGATTTTGACAGATTGTCCTATAACAGAAGCAGTTTAATAAAATACCAAGAAAGATAAGTTCAGAAGATGGTGACATCTGATATAAAATTCATTTGCATAATATTAACAAAAAAAAGCATTTACATAATCGTAATTAAACTGACAAAAAATTAATGAAAAATAGTACCTATGTAGTGCTTTGCATCTTTCCTCGAAGATTGGTGTTGAATGTCAGCTTGTACTCGAAGTTCAGTATTGCAGCGCCACATAGACAACTACAAGAAAATATGTCGTTTCTTCATACAAGAACATTGTAAAAGAAAGAACAACAAACTACAATAAGAAGACCATGTAATACCTCGAACATCAGATCTTCAATTTGTGAGTAGTACAAGTTTGCAGCCATCATTCTGGCCAGTAAGCACACGTCTCTTGTTACTTCTGGAGTAACTCTTGGGTTTCCTAATGTATAAGTTTGTAAGAACAATGAACAATCTACCGTATTCCATTTCCAGCTTCAGGAAATATGCAAATCAACTACATTTATATCAAATAGCAAAATCAACATAAGCCGATTTTGGAACAGGGAAAGGAATACCATCACGATCACCACCCATCCAAGAGGAAAATTGAATAAGGGGTGCATTATAGGGCACACGCTCGTCTATCCCAATGTTTCTCAGTGCTGTGTCAACACGTCGCAAAAATTTAGGAACACCTTTCCATATGGTTTCATGGAAATAGCTCATTCCGGCACGCATTTCATCCTGAGGGGTTGGGGGAGTTCTTCGGATTTCATCTGTTCTGAAGGCAGCTTGAATCTACAAGTCAACAAATCAAAGGTACAATGATGATATTAAAAAATATTATAGGAATGTTGTAATAAATACTAGAGAATTTTAGAGAAGATATGAAACCTTAGGCAAGGCATTTCACTAATCGAACTACATTGTAAGGATTGCTAAGCTAGTCTAAACATTTTTATTAGCGCGATTTAGATATTTTGTTAATTTAATATAGATTGATTGACTATACTATTAGTCTTTAAGCACAAATTGGTTCTTGATTTAGAATCCAATGGAATGCATCACGGGTAAATTGCACGTACACATTTAGTTTACTGCTATTACATGTTTGAACATTGAGCCTCATTCGCTGAACCTTTTCGCATGTCGACTAGCAAGAAAAACAAAAAAATTACACTCGTGTCTATAGGCATAGAACAAAATTTAAAACCATGGTTTGATGGAATATCATTAAATGTTTCATTTTTTTAATAAGAAACACCCTTGTTAAAAAGATGATATAATTGACTTTTAAAGAGGAAACTCATTCTTACAGAATTATCAACACTTGTTTCCATGCAAAAAAAAAAAAAACCTTTTTCCTATTTTCTGTATACTTGAAATATCAATGGTAATAAAACATTAAACAAGCTGGTGACTTGGGTTGTTAAATTAAAAATTCTCTATACACAGGTTTACGTTATTCTCTTTTCTCTAGTTCAATATTCAAAAGATCATAAAATCAAACATGTAGCTTCCAGCTCTATAAAAAATTCAAGGAAGTATCCATTCATAGTAAGTATGTGGGAGAATTACCTCTCTCTGAAGAGCCTCATCAAGCTCCTGCTTATCATCAGGAGTGATGTCTTTCGCATTCAACTGAGTTAAACAATTCCTTATCCTGAAGAAACATTGATCATATGTAAGAAAAGTGTTGCTTTCATCCTTTACTCTAGCAGGTCCCAACTTCATTACATTTACAGCTACTTGCCGTTATTAAACAAGGATAACACACCAGGAATGGTAAGGATAAGAAATTTCTAAGATTTAAAGATACAACTATCCATTCATTTGCATCTTAGATAGTGCAAGAATCAAATAATATTATGGAGTATGTTCTGAAAGATTTACAATGTTAGTCCTTTTCCTACTAAAAATAAAATGTCTTTGACATGTTTACTATGACAGCTTGCGCAAGTAGAAATTATGTGATGCAGGATCTCATCATGAACTTTAGGATATTTTTGTAGGAAAGAAGAAGAAAGGTACAAGGATATTTAGCCCCAAAAAAAAGAAATTGTTACAATATCCTTTCCCGTATTTATATAATTAAATCCACAAATTGACAACGCTAAATGATGCATCTAAACTAGACAATTTAAGAAGAAAAATGACAAATTTGCTTGGAATTATGGCAAGTAGATTATAGTTGGCAGTTATTGACAAACCTTCCATGCTTTTGAAGCAAGGATCTTCTGACTGACTGTGTTGGATGTGCAGTTAATACCAGATCAACTGTCTGATTTTTCAAAGCATCAAATACCTCTTCTTTCGACTTATTCAACTGCACTACAAGACGCTTAAGTGTTTCCTCTATGTCTGATTCAGTTATTGCAGAATTTTCATCAACAAAATCTCCCTTTTTGAGCTTTATCCTTCTATGATGGGCAATCTGGACCTCCTCAGCCAGATTTGCCAAGTTAAGCATGTGGGAGAATGATTTTGTAACCACGATGGTATCACCAGCATCCAAACTAGTCAGCGCCTTTCCCAGTTCCTCTAGCTTCTGAGGTTCATGCTTTTCTTCATATTCAGCAGAAAGTTCATATAAGTCTTGAACCTGAAAAGGAAAATGCTTGAACAAATCAAAGCAAGGATTTGAAGGTTCTAGCTCACAAAGATGGAGAGGCAAAGTTTTCTTTTATCTATTAGTGAAACATCAACTTGCATAGCCAGGTTTGAAAATTTGATAGAATTTGATATATATATATATCAAATAACCAAACCAAACAGAAAATTTGATAGAATATGAGGGGTAAGATAAATAAAATTCCTCACTAACCCCACTTAGGATTCTCAGTAAATCCTTCTCCATTCACCTTGGAACTTATTCAGTGGTTCCCAGCTTGCGAGCGAGACTACCTCAGCCAAATACCCCAGTCAGGCATTCACTCAGGTTGTCCCTAGCTAGGAAAGCTAAACAAACATCTAAACTGACTACAACCAGAGCAAGAAAAGTCATCTTCAAACAAAAGCAAAAAACGACAACACCATTCGGTTCCTCTTTAAAACACCCCGAATGGATCCACATAAGATTAATCATCGAACACGATGTAAAATTCAAATTATTTACCACTCATTTCGACTGACCAATAAGTCCTTTTCCCTCCTATTTCTTACATTTAGATCCAAACAAACCGCACACATCGAAACAAGCAAATAGAGTGAGCATACCGTCTCTCTGATTTCCTCGCCGTGGAGATCTTGAAGGATGTCGAGGAAGCGATCCAAGAGAAGTGCGTCGTACTCGACCAACTTATCATCCTCGGAGACTTTCGCCGGAGCCAGAAGCCTCATGTGGGCATCAATGGATGCCATCTTCTCCAGCTTAGTCATCGCTACCTGCGGCCGATTCACACCTCCCTGTCGATCGATCTCCACAAAGCTAGCAAACAAAGCAACAACGAGGCGAATAGGAAAATTAAGCTGCTTCTGGAGAAGACGGCGAAGAGGAACAAGGTAAGCGGCGAGGAGGGTTTTGATTTATAGAGAAGAAAGAAGATCAACTCTTTCACTGATACAGCAATCTCCGGGGATCCCTTTTTACTATATATATTAAGCCTTTTCTGCTCCTTCTTAAATCTTACTTACTTAACGCTAATGACAAAAAAAAAAAAAGGAAATAGTCCATAAATTATTTAATTAGAACATCATTAAAATGCAATAATTAAAATTACAATATGTCACTTTCTTATTAGGATGCCCGACAAACCTAACTATCTAAATAAAAAATATTTATCATGTTATCAATTTAATTTTGAACACTAAATAAAGTTATTAGTTTTAAATTAATCTAAAGCTTATCAAAATAAATTGAAAAACTAAATTTTATATATGTATATGCGCAATTAATAAATCATCTATTCTAGAAGCGTTTTGTCAATTTGAGATTTCAAAGATATTTTTTTTTTAAGAATAAATTTCGAAGATAATATAGTTTTCTTCTTTTTCCAACGTTTAACTACCTTATTGAATCGGTTAGATTTCCTTTATCATTTTAATCTTAAATAGCGTGCAATCTCAAATGTGCATTTTGTCACCGCGATGGCTCATTTTCAAACATGTGAATAAATAATCAACAATGGAAAATAAATAATTAGGAGAAATTGAATATTTTTTTCTTATGAGAAAAAAAAAGAGGAAATAAGTAGACTGTAAATTATTGGTTGTTCAATTCTGCTGTCAAATCCAGCAACAACGACGGCACATCAAACTCAGTTGGAAGCATTAATTGTCAACGGTGGTCCGTCACGTATTTCTCTTGCAGATAACCGTCAAAGAAATCTCAGCGGTCAACGCCGAGAATAATTCTCACTTCACTTTGACGCCCAGATTCACGTGATGGGATAGAAATTCTATTATTTTTGTAAAAAAATAATTAAATGATGTAATCAGATTTAATCTAAAATCAAATTTATTAGCAAAGAGAGGTAATATCGAATTTGAATTTATTCGATGCAAAAGAAATTTCCCAATATCATTTAATTTAAAGAAAAAAATCCCAATAAATATGCACCCTTCCGCACCGTAACTCCGGACACGAATAGACACGTCACCAACCCCGATATATCGGCCCCCAACCAATAATAATTATAATTAATTAATTAATTAAACACATGATCCAACGATTAATATTCTTCGTGAAAGTATAACCTTGCTTAAATTATCATCTTTTATGGTAAAGTTTCCTCTCTTTAATACCTCTGGAAGGCTTCCCCATACGCCATTTCATTGGTACCCAAGTGGATGGTAAGAAATGGGTAAGTATGTTGGGTCATCGACTGGCCATTCTCGCTGCCACTTTCTTAGGTAAAGTTCCATGGAGAACACTCGTAGCTCTCTTCGCTTCCGTCGCAAGCATACAATTCTTCGTTTTGTTTTCGTTCTTCCTCTATCTCGATTTTCGAACGATCCCGTTCTCCTTGCAAGTTGAGATTTTCAATCTGCGATCCTTCTGATGCCCGCAAAGGTTTTGTTTATCCTCTTCTTTTTTAGGGGATGATTTGATGTTTGTGGGATTAGAGTTTTGGGTGGAGATCGATGCGTGGAGATGTTGAAGAATTCGATGGAGGATAAGCAGATCGACCTCGAAGCGCCGCTGCTTTCGGTGCGGAGATTCTCGGCAGGGTCTGCGGCTTCTCCGATGGAGGAGGGCGAGGGGCGTCCTCCGCCGCCGAGGAGGGCGTCTCTGCCGTTCTATAAGTCGGATTTGAAGTCGGGCCCGGTGCGCGTCCCCGGCGTCGTTCCCTTCGTATGGGAGCAGACGCCGGGGTTGCCCAAGACCGGGGCGGGATCCGCCGCGAATGGCGATGGGAAGATGATGAAAGCCCCCAAGCCTCCGCCTGGAAGGATCATCCACAACGGAAAGTGCGGAAACACGTTGCGGGGTGACGTGGCTCTGGTTTTGAAGGTTGGCAGTAGTGTACGAACTCGTAAAGCTGTGGCCTTTGATTCTGGAACTGCCAAATCCGACGAGTCTCTTGAGGTTGTTCCTAAGATTGTTGCGGAAGAGAAGGTAGAGAGGATCGAGAAGGAAGAGAAAGCAGAAACGGCGACTAGGATTGAGATGCCAGAGAAGGCAGATACTATGAAGAAGGTAGAGAATGAAGAGAAGATTGAGAAAACTGAGAAGGTAGAGAAGAAGCTAGAAAAGCTGCCTGTTTCAGTCGCGGAGACTCGTAATGAAGAAGACGACGAAGAAGACGACGCCTTCTCCGATGCGCTTGATACACTATCGCGATCGGAGTCATTCTTCATGAATTGCAGTGTCAGCGGCATCAGCGGAAACATAAATGCGGCCAAGCTCTCGGGCAGCTTCCCGAAGGATCCCGAGGCCACGGATTTCATGATAGCGAGGTTTTTGCCCGCTGCACAGGCAATGGCTACCGACTCTCCTCACTGTACCTTAAAGAAAGCAGTTGTACCTCCGCGAGAGGGGACGAAACTTCTTGAGAGGGCTGCAGTTACTGATCCTGCAAGGAAGCCAGCTCCTATTCCCCTCCAGAAAAGTTATACTTACCTCGAACAGTATGCTAAGGAATTGGAGGAAGAGGATAGCTACGATGAAGATGATGAAGATAACTATGATGATGCTGGCCATTTTCCATCTAGAGGTTGCGGATTGCTTCCTAAATTTTGTCTTCTAAATCCAATCCCAGGGGTGAAAGTTCGACGAGGACGCTTGCCTCTGCCAAGGGGAAAAACTGCAAGTCCTCAGGACAAGAATGCATATCCAGTATCTCTTGCTCGCGTTGAAGAGGTAAAGTATCAGCAATATTATTTGTTCTTGGTTGTTTTTCCCCCTTTTGACCTGTTATTGAATTGCCTTTTCTTGAAATTTCTTGTTTAGCTCTCATGGGAAGCTGTTTATAGAAAAAAATTAAGTCAGGAATATTCCCCCCTGACGGAAGTGATAAGTAAATCGAGGAGTGAATCTGATTCTCTTACAGCTGATTGTTCATCTGCATTTGCTAATTCAGCCACTGGAGGTACAACTCCTGATAAAAATGATGGACATCCATTAGGTGTTCATAAAAGGCAGGATTCTGTTGGAATTCTAAGCAGAGAAAGCAATTGTAGCAAGATTGACAGTTTTGAAGTCTGTGAGCAAAGCATCGACAGCTACCGGAAAATAAATCATAGCAGCGGAATGGGCTCCGAATCCATGAGCCCTTCACTGGACAAAACTCTTCATGTAGATCCAGAGAATAGGCCAGGATCTTCAGAGTCAAAGGCTAGTTCCTTCAATACTGTCAATGATACTAGAAGTATGATGAGTTCTCCTGAGATTAGTATAGATAGCTGGAGTAGAGAAAGTATATTTGCTGGAGCTAATGGAAAAAAAGTATTGCAACCAGAAGTCTCTAAAGTTTCTGAGCCCATTTCACCCTTCTCTTCAGAAAAATTGAACAATGGGAATATGAATGTTGCTAGTAACAAAAATTGTGACAATGATAGTGAGCCACTGCATTTGAAGAGCAACACTAATCCTTTGTTATCACTTCTGCCTCCACCATTGCCAAAATCACCATCAGAGTCTTGGCTTTCTCGGACTTTGCCTTCTGTCTCTTCAAAAAATTCCTCTCCACAGTCATTATTAGGCATTAAACTTCAGAATAGGAGACAAACTGTGAAAAAATCCTCTAACGACACGAAACAAGAAACAAAAATGAAGCCTTCAAAACCAAGACATCGTCAGATTCAATTTGCTGAGGTATCCCTTAAAATCAAAAAATAGCTGTGATGAATTATGGATTTCGTATGTTCTTTAATCAATCTAAACTTCATATCCTTCTAGGTGCTGGCAAAACCTGAATCACAAATATCAGAAATTTGAGGTGTAAACTTTCTTTTCTTCTGCCATCGCACTATATCTTGCGGCTGCAGCGGATAGAGAAGGCAATACAATGTGAGTGTGTGTTTTCTAATTATATAACTTGGATGCTACTTTCCTATCATTCAGTGTACTTAACTAGTGTATTTATAGGTGCTTTGGCCTCATGGTGATTCTGCTGGCAATCTCAATTCATTTTCCTCATTAGTTCCTGTATTATGTTGTATGTAACTTGAGTTATCACTTGTTGAAAATATTTGATTCTTGTAAATTATAAATTGTTCGACAGGATGACTAAACACATTGTCTCAACCACATGTCAATCAAATAAATTTGCAGCAATCTGCATGCTGTGTTAGTTCATTTGCGATTTCCAACTAGTGTATACATTCAACTCAGAAATGTAATATGATACTTTGCCATTAGTTCTTTATGTATCTATAAATTATTTCATTATCTATGCATTAATTTCTTTTTTACCTGCATGGCTCCAACAGTATGTTCTATGGGATGATTCTTTCCTCTTCTAGTTGGACAATAATCTCAAGTTCTTCAATCTCTATGACCTAATAAAGATTTATATCTCCGGTCTTTTAGAAGGTAAAGCTAGATTAATCCTAACTTTTGCTATGGAAATATTGTCTAAATATTCATTTTGGTTGTTCCACATCCCACTCTGCTAAAGCTTGTAATAATTGAGGTTAGTTAGTGTGTTAGGATTTAGGGGCCACATGTTGGTTAGTAATATAATTAGACCAATTGGCTTTGATTCAAAGTTGTTTTCAGAGTTTGGTACAAGTCCAATCACAATTGTTCTTCAGAATTAAAATACTCATATTTGCTGGTCAAATGAAGCCATCTCATTGGGATGTTTGGTAACTAATGCTTAACTTTTTTATTCTTTAAGAAAAAACTTTTTTAGTGACGAATCTTTGACATGCACGTTGGTTTTCTTCAAATAGCTTTTTTAAATGCAGTTTTTTTTCTCACTGATATAGTCCGTGAACAAACAACCACCACGTATACAAAAATATCAAACCGATATAAAAATTATTAATAAATCTAATAACCTATATATTCTAATATTTTGAAAGGGTAAATAATAATAAATAAAATGACTTGATCTAAATTATAAGATTAGATTAGAAGAAATTAATAATAATCTAATAGCATATTCTAAAGGATATTTTGAATGTGTTAATTGAATATGTCTATCTGGAGATCCAATCATTCGCGTCCAACAGTGCATTCCTGATTTTCTTTCTTGGTACCACAATTTGAATTCAAAAACATAGGAATACATTTCCAAATTTTGTAGCATCTTTCTTTAAAATAAAAGGCAAGCATCAATTTAACTTAAGTTTAATGGGGGTGCAAAAGCATGATTTTAAAAAGGAATAATTACATGTAAAAAATGTGCCATTTTTTTAGATGACCAAGAAGTTTAACTATTTATCTATGAAATCTGAAGAATTACGTGGCCGCAAAAGCATGTAAAAAGCAAGCATCAATTCAACATAGGTTACTTTTTTAGATGATCAAGAAATTTCACTATTTATCTCTAAAATTTGAAAAATTACATGGTTGAGAATACTATACTATATAGAGATGGTATAAATAAAAAAATAATAATAATATTGGAGAAAGTTTTTTTATTCAAGTAATGGATGAAAATCATGAAAAGTGACCTAGATTTAATAGATTATAACTTATATGGTTTACTTTTGTATAACTTGCCTATGCAAACGTGGATCTTCTAGCAAAGGAGATTTGAATTTTATGATGATTCTCCAATCCTTCAAGGGTGCGGATAAGGCAAACTGATTCTATTCTTGAAATATAATTTGATTAGTAATACATGTAGGATGGATTGGGTTAAGTTGTAGATTACATTTGGGAGATATTACTGTTTACATGCTTCATATTTGAATATCTTAGAGAAAAAAAAGTGAGATGCTTTTTACAAAGTAAATATACTATCGTAGTTTTGTTGTTGACTTATACTTTCTTAAAGACATTCTCATATATTTTTGTTTTACAGTTTAATAATTTGGAATTGCCTCAGTCTTATTATGTTATTTTTTAAATTATTTTCAAGAGTAAGAGTGAGAAAAATATCAAAAATTTCAATCGGTATATATATATATATATATATATATATATATCATATCGGTATAAACAATACAA